>CAUYQG010028403.1:0-10602 GCA_963574415.1 Tarsius wallacei | reverse complement strand
CCAAACAAAAACAAAAAACTCCCAAAGGGTCCCAGGAAGAAGCAACATGTGCTCCAATCAGGACCAATCAGGAGAACTCGAGAAAGGGGGCAGGTCTATGTAGAAAGGCCTGCAGGGCAGAGTGCGAGGAACCCCCACACGTATCGCCCCAAACCCCAAAGGGACGAGGGAGACCCCAAGGGGGAGAGAGAGAGAGGAGGCCCGTCAAGGGGAGAGGATGCCGAGTGAGGGAGGATGTTCTCAGCCTGGCACGAGGGACGCCTGGGGCCAGATCGCCCTCTGTGGTGGGGCCATCCCGTGTGTTGCAGGGGGCTTACTGGCATCCCTGGCCTCTACCCGATTCCAGTAGACCCCCAGTGATGACAGCCACTCGTGTCCCCAGCCGTGGCCCCATGGCCCCTGGGGCACAATCACTCCTGGTTGAGAAGCCGCTTCAGAGGAGTGGGCAGCGAGCCAGTGGCCGGAGCCTGGAGCAAAGTGGGGACTTTGGGGGCGAGGACACCTACTGAGGGATCCCAGGCGGATGGGAAGGAGCTGGCCGGGCCCCCATCCTCCCTCCTGGAGACCCTGTGACATCCAGCCTGCCAGGCTGGTCACTGGGTCCACCGTCTAACATCGCCCACCGCTTTGGGCGGCTGCAGAGTCTGCAGGAGGGGGAGGGGAATGACAGTGCCGTAGAGTAATTGAAGGAGACCCCAGTGGCAGGCTGGGTGGCGGGACAGCAGACCTCGTCGGTCTTGCTGAAGGAAGAACTTGGAGCCTCTCGTGAGCCACGCGGCCTTGGGCACACCACGTAGCTCCCCCAAGACTTGGTTTCCACTTCTGTAAAATGGGTGTGGGAATAACAGCCTCTTAGGGGTGTTGGAGCATTAAATAAGATGGCGATCACAGACCCGGCTTGCCGTAGCCGCCAGAGTGATGCAGTTAAATGGGGGTTCTCTGCTCAGAGCCCTCATGCTCCGGTTTGCTCAGAGCGACGTACGCAGGGAAGCTGCCAGCCGCCCCTGCCCACCACCGTCTCCACCCAGCATTCGCCGCCCTGGCTGCTGTCGTAAACAGCCACGTGCTTGGTGCCTTGAAAGGACACAGATGTGTTCTCTTATGGACAGCTGGTCTTGGGAGGCTCCGAGGGGCCCTGCCTTCACAGCCTTCAGGGATCCCCGTGTTCCCTGGCTGGGCCTGCACCCCCCAACTCCAGTCTCTCACTCAGACTCTGCTACCACCTGTCCTGCCACCTCTCTGTCCCTCTTACCAGGAGTGGTGGTAACATGGGGCTTGCCCACATAATCCAGGGTAACTCTCCACCCAAATCCTTAACTTCCTCATACCTGCAAAGTCTTTTTTGCAAGAATGACTTGGTAAAAGATAAGCATTTGGTCTTTGTCCCCAGTTCCTGGCTCGGAGGCTTCTAAAACCCATGACCCTGGGAGCATCTTTTACCATTTGTCACAACCTCTCCACCACAGTAAAGTTCACTCTAATTGGGACCATCCCTGTGATGAGAGCCTTGGAACCTTGAGCCTGGGGTGGGGGGGGGACGGGGACGGGGGGCTGGAGGTCGCCTAAATCTCCAACAGCCGATGGCGGCATCAACCACGCATATGTCACGGAGCATCCGTGAAAACCCTAAATGGCACCAAGCGAAGACATGAAGGTGCCTGGAGGGTGGCACACCCAGAGAGGACACAGAAGCTCGTTCCCCGCCCCCACACAGCACCGATGAGCCTCCCCTTCAGCTGTCCTGAGTGTTTCCTTTGTAACAGACGCTCCGTGTACGTCAAGGGTTTCCCTGAGTTCCGTGAGTCACTCTAGCAAATTTTAGGGGTCGTGGGGACCCCTGATTTGTAGCCAGTGAGTCAGAAGCACAGGTGACAACCTGGACTTTTTGTTGGCATCTGAATGGGGAGCCTGAGGGACCTAGCCCGTCCTGCGGGGTCTGTGCCAAGTTCAGACAGTTAGTGGCAGACCCGCACTGAATGGAAGGATGCCCTGCACCTCTGGCGTAAGGACTGCTGTGAGCGGGAACAGTGGTACAAGGCAGCACAGGCCGACTCTCGAAGGCGACACTCACGGGTCCTTTGGATGGGGGCACAGCTGTCCTGAGGGGCCGAGGGACCTTGGAGGGGCCTTAACGCAGACCAAGGTCAGAGCTCTCGATTTCGGGAGGTTTTGGCCTAAGTCACCTTGCCCATTTCTCCCAGCCAGAAGTCAGGCAGCAGTGGCTTTGCCCTTCCACCTCGCAAGGTCACAGGGCCTGCGGGGGGCGGGGGGTGCGTGGGCCACCCGGGGTGTTGTGAGGGGACAGAAATACTTTCCCTGAGCACATCCACCTGTGGGGATGGGGAGCTCACGGGTTGGCCTTGCCTGGTGGGCTCCTTGGCATCTGTGGGCAGCATTCGGGGTCACCAGTGACAAGTTCCTCAGGCAGGCCAGGAGCACGCCCCCATGGAGTGGTGGCTGACCTCTGACCTGCACCCCAAGCCCTGCAGCTGTGTCCTCAGCTCTTCTCGTTCTAGAAAGGAAGTGGCTTTAGGGAGGAAGTGAGGAATGGTGACTCTGACCTTAGATGTGTGTTCACTCAAACTCACGTCATTGTTTAATGCCACACACGAGCCACTGAGGAACAGACTAAATAATTCCAAGAAAGTTGATGTGCGTGTGTGTGTGGCGGGGGTGGGGGGGTGGGGGTGACCATGGGACAGGGACGGAGATGGGTGGTGACTTGGGCCACCATTCGCTCGGACAGAGGTTCACACCATGCACTTGACCCTCGATGGTGTGGGTCTAACGTAAGCAAAACCAGCAGAGAAATGTTGCATCTGAGCTCAGACCCTTTAGCAGAATCCAGACCTGAGATATCTCCATTTCAGGGGGTTTCGGCGTGAGGCGTCTTCACAGTCCCTCTAGCCGAGAGTTAGACAGACAGCAGTGGCTTTGTCCTTCCAGTTTGCAAGGGCACCTTGGCCTGCGGGTGGAGGACGGATCCCTCGGAGGAACTGTGAGGGGACAGAAATAGCGCTGAGGGAGGTCCTTTCCCCGCGGCTCTGGGAGGGTGGCTTTCAGGCTTGCAGACCTCTCCAGTCTCCCGGCAGGCACGGGGCTCCGTGGGACCCTTGTTAAGCGGGCTGACAAAAGAAAGATGACAGATGACCTGGGCCCCCGCCTGCCGTCCTGAGTGGTCCCTAAAATACTACCATTAGCAGGCCGAGGCGAGCAGGACCTCCTTATCTGCAGAGTGGGCCTGCTGATAACACAGACTGGTGTCCTCAAAGGAGCCTGGGACCCAGGGCCCAGGACGGTCGGCAGGCAGGTTGCGGGCAAATCGCAAAGGGCCCTGTGCCCCAACCTGAAGACAGTCAAAGGGTGCAGGTCGCCAGCGGGTGCATCTGGCTGTGTGGGTGGGATGGCGGCGGGCTGGGCACACAGGTGCGTGATGCCCCCTGGCCACGGTGCACAGGGACCTGCTGCTGCCACTGCCCATGTGTCCTTAGCCAGGGTCTGGGGAGCTGTGATCCCAGGGACACGGGGACTCATCCTGTCTTGCCCTGCTGTGACATCCCGTCCCGCCCAGGGTGCTCCCCGCAGTTGGCATCAGAACGCTCCTTTTGTGCATGTTTTGTATTTTTTATCAACACACAGGAAAAGGTAAAAGAATAAAAATAAAATGTAAAAATCCTGTAAAGCCAAACTCCTCTCACTGGATGCAAAACGCTATGAATGTTGTAGTTACTTCTGAATTTTTTTCCATCTCTGCTTACACTGTTTTTTACTGTTGTGCTTAATACAAAAGACATTATCCACAATTTGTGTAGCCCCCCTCTTTACTTCCTAACTCACAAAGGTCATCCCAGGCCCCAGACCCCCGGCGGCACCATCTCTGATGGCCGCCCATCATCTGGACGGAGCACATGCACTGGCTGTCTGGGGTCATTTCCTGGCTCCTTCATGAACCAGCTGTGTGAACTTGGGCAAATTACTTGACCTCTGTTGAGGGTCTATCATATATAAATGGGGTTTATCACTGTTTGTAACCTCATAAGTGTATTGTGAGGACTCGGTGAGTTGATGTGCAGGGTGATTAGAAGTGTGCCCGGTTCAGAGTGAGCATGGGTTGTGTTGAATCAACCTAACCATCACCATGGCCAGCACCACCACCATCACTATTATCATCATCACCGCCACAACCACCCTCACCGGCGAGTTCATCACCACCATCCCCGCTACCACCATCAGCACCACCACCATCACCACCACCATCACAACCACCATGACCACCGTCATCATCATCACCACAACCATCCTCACCAGCGAGTTCATCACCACCATCACCATCACCACCATCATCACTACTGCTATCACCACCATCACCATCACCACCATCACCACCATCATCACCATCATCATCATCACAACCACACACACCAGCATCACCCTCACCAGCAAGTTCATCACCACCACTGCCATCATGCCATCAGCACCATCACCACCACCAGCACCATCATGACCATCATCACCGCCAGCACCATCACCACCATCACCGTCATCACCACCATCACCGTCATCACCGCCATCACCACCACCATGACCACTTTCCCTTGCTTACTGTTCTCCACCTACGTGCAGCTGTTGATGGACTTTGGAGCAGAGAGAAAAAAGCATGCTGGGATGACACACTGAAGGCCACACCTGAAGGTGGCCTCTCACCCTGGCTGGCCAGGCCTGAGACTGTCCTGGCCACTGGACGTCGACCTGGAGACCTAGAGCCTCCCACTGAGGACCCAGGGCTCTGGTGAGCATCCAGTTCAGCACCATCCACACTCCATCAAACACATCCTTATACACCACCCACTCCGCAGATGGAGAAACTGAGGCTGGGAGAAGGGCTGGAAGTGCCCTCAGTCAAGCAGAAAACGAGAGGTGGCTGGGTCAGGGCTGACTCTCCCTCATGGACCTTAGGCTGGCGCTGTCCTGAGCCTCAGTGCTCCTGCCTGTAAATGAGAGTGCCCATCTCGTAGGGCGCTGCTGTGTTTTGCCGTGTATCAGAGCTTTTCAGCTATCTGAAGTGAATGTGACAATATGGACTCCTGCCGCTTTGGGCGGAGCATGAGGGTGTTTGTTACACCCACATTTCTGCGTGTCTGGAGTTTTCTACCGACATGGAAAGTTGGCGACGTGCCCCTCCTCCTTCTCACTCACACCATGACAGTGATTCTTCTTTGTTCTTCCCGAGCTCTGGTGACAATCCACAGGCCACGTGGCCACGGACTCTTCCCTGCCTCACCTTGGGCCACAGAACCTGCCCCTCCGGCCACGTGGACACCCTCCTGCAAGGTCCTGTAACCCCGCAAAATCCACAGGTGTGACCTTGCAGCCATCCTCTCCGCGCCCCACGTTCAGGTATCACCGTGCCCTGGTCTCCCGGCCTGGCCCCGGCTTCTCCTTTCAACGGACTCAACCCCATCCAATCAGCTCCACCCCCTTGAAAAGTCAAAGCGGACCCTCTCCTCCGGCCTCAGCCTCTCCTTGGACTCCGCCTCAGCCTCTTCCCTGGCGGCCCCAACCCCCCCAATTGCCTCCACCTGCCACCTGGCACAGCGTCCCCTCTGTTCAACCGTCTGGGATTCGTGGCCTCCATCACACAGATGTTTTGCACAGAAAAAAAGAGAAAGAAAAACTAGAAGAAAATACGTGAAATGTCAGTATTGGTGTTCCTAGGCTGGTGGGATTATCAGTGAGGTTTATTTTCTTCTTTATGATTTTCTGTATTTTCAAGACGCTCTCCAGTGAGTACCTGTTTATATGATAAAAATATTCATTTAAATATAGGTGAAATATAAACATATAAAATAGAAACATGTAAGTATAAAGAGCAAAATATCCATGTATATTTGTCAAGAAGGAGGGTACCTGATGGCCTCTGTTGCCTTCACAGAGGTCCCAGAGGCTCCTGCAGCCCTGTGACCTCTCCTCCCAGTCTAGCCTCATCCACCCTCCACCCCGCCGTGTCTAGCACCATTGGCTGCCAGGCCTCCAAGGCCCCTGCCTGCCCAGGGCCGGCTTGGCTCAGAACCTGACTTAGGCCTATGCGTTTTCAGCCTCTGTTCTGCTGGGAAGTATATGAGGAGTCCTTTCAACATCCACCCTCGTGAGTGCTTATTTAGCGCTTACTCCGCGCCAGGAACTGCTCTAGAAACGGGGCACACAGCAGGAAGCAAGACAGACAAGTCCCTGCTCTCAAGGATACAGTCTGGGAGGCAAGAGAGACAGGACACAGCCCACAAGCAGACCCCAACAAGCACGTGACAACCGCAGCCAGAGAGAGTCTCGCCCAAGAGAGACTGGCAGGCGGCGACAAGGCTCCCGTGGAGAATCACAGTGGGGGTGGTCCCGATGGCCGCGTTGGGACAGGTTTCCCGAGATGGCTCATCTGGGAAGATGACACTCCAGCAGAGACAAGAGTGACAATGAAGTCACTGTGGGGAGTATCCACCCAACCCCAGCCACTCCTGTTCACAGTGGAGACAAGAGCCTGTTGATGTGATTGCATTTATTTTTAGCCTTCTGTGGAAACGAGAAAGCCACTCTACAGGGCACAAAATCCTGAGCCCAGACGTTCACCAAGTGACCCCTCTGCCCCAGGACAGATCAAGAACCAGCAATGCGGCTCTGACGTCTCCTGTCCCTCCACCTCCGCAACGGGTGACGGCAACCCTAAGTTCTCACTCTGTAGATTGGTTCTGCCTGTTTTAGAAAGTTTATGTCAACAAAATAACAGAACGTGTGCTCTTGTGTTTCTGTCTAAGCTTCTTCTGTGTGGCTGTGTGGCGCTGTAGCTCACGCATCTTCACACCTGTATAACATTCCACTCCTTTCTCCATTCCGTAGCGGTTGGGAGTTTGGTGGTTTCTAGGCTCTGGGTAATGAAAGGCTGCAGCTTCGAGCATTCTCACCCGCATCTTTGGGGTCACGTGTATGCACTTCTGTTGGGTCCAAACCCAGCAGGGAAATGGCATAACTGGGTCATGGGATGTTGTTTCACTCACCGGGGTCAATTCTGCCAAACTTCTCCGAGGTGGCTGGCCCACTGCATGCCCTGACAGCAAAAATGGGAGTCCCGTGTTCCCAACATCCTTGCTGACTCATGGTACTGTCTTTTTCGTTTTGCATAGTCTGGTGGGTTGTTCCGCTGAAGTTTGCATTTTCTGACTTGAGTTGACTTGGGAGGCTTTGCAGTCACACATGACTGTGGAGGGATGCGGTAGGGCCTGGGGAGCAGCCTCTGTGCTGGGTGTGGCCCAGGAGCTGCAAGCCTTCTGAGCACATCTGTCCAGTCGTCCAGTCCAGCCTGGGGGGGGGCACCACCGGGGCTTTAACTGACAACGGGGCTGAGATGCAGCTCGACTCCATCCCCAAGTGGTGTGTCGGGCTGCATCTATGCAGAAGGCCAGGACCCCCCTCCCCACATAAAGGTAACAGGTGGGCTTGGAGAGGGCCTGGGAACAAAGGATACTGGCCCAGCGAGAAGAGAGAGCTCACCAGGGTCCCACAGCCAGGAGCAGGGGTCTAAGCCCAGGGCTGTCTCGTCCCAGACCCCATCGCTATCTCCTGCATGCTCCTATCCATTCGACTGGGTACCTTGCCCAGATGAGGGGGGACCGAGAGTCCACTCCCACACACCCACGATCATTCCTTGCCCCTCTTGGCTTCTGCCCCAGGCTTCGAACATCATGAATGTGGGCGCCCACGACCTGAGAACTTGAACCAGAATCCAGGGAGACAGCTTCTTGCCCAAACCTGCATGTGGATGAATTAAAGTAAAAACAAGCAACTTGACTGGTAGCCGACCCAACACAGCACGGACAGGAGACTTGGCAGCTGTCCTGCTCTCTGGCCTCTCTGGATGAGCAAACATGACAATCGGGGCTGAAGACCTCACTGTGCTCCAGTGGTCCCGACCGGCTGGGGGCCTGCCAGCTCACCGTGGGCTCTGCTCATGCCAAGACAACTGTAGGAAGCAGAGAGGTGCATTTATTTATTTAGGATTTATAGGTGGCCTGCTTCCAAGAAAAGGTTTTGAGGAAGGCTCACCAGAAAACTTAAAACTTAAACATGAAAACAGGAGGGCTGAAAATAAAATTGGAGTTGGACGCTTTTTAAGAGGAGCAGAGAAGTTAATGGTGGTAACTAAGTGTCTGGGACGGAACAATTGCGCCAGTGTTGTTCAGGGTTGAGCATGTTGCTGCTGATCCCGTGAAAGGCAGATCGGAGGAAGAGAGAAAAATGGGCCCTTGCCAGAGGGTCTGACCAGCCTGGTGCCTGGGACTGACAGGTTTCCCAAGATGCGGAAATTTCAGTGTGAAGGCTGAGAAAGCGGGCCAGGCTCGGTCTGTAATCCCAGTACCACGGGAGGCTGAAGCAGGAGGAGTTCAAGACCAGCCTGGGCAACATAGGGAGACCTCATCTCTTCAAAAAAAAAAAATTAGTCGGGCATGGTGGCACACACCTGTAGCCCCAGCTACTCGGGAGGCTGAGGCAGGAGGATCGCTTGAGACCAGGAGTTTGAGGCTGAGGTGAGCCGTGATTACACCGCTGCACTCCAACCTGGGCGACAGAGCAAGACCCCAACTCAAAAAACAACAACAAACTGAGAACGTCCCAGGCAAGGGAGGTCACGTTGGCCACACTAACTCTTGGTGACATCATTTGAGCTGCTGAATCCAGCTGAAAGCCAGCCCGAGCTCTTTGGGTGTGTGTGCTGATGAATTTCTTTTGTTTGCTTTTTTTCCCCCATAGAAAACCTTCTTGTTGTGCTTTTAAAATTTAATTTCTATGTGTACAAAGGTAAATAAAAATTTCAACTCTAATACAAGGTTAATGATAAAAAGCAGCTGTGTCCCACCCTCCTCTGCACCACTGGCTTCCTCACAGTAGGGTTGCAAACTGCCACTCTTGATTTTGCAATCAACTGTCTGGGGCACTAGATGGGCCCTTTATATCAGGACTCCTGGGTTCTCCAAAGGAAACTGCTTTTTCTTTTGACTCTTTTATCTCTTTCTTCAGATATATACCTCTGTATTTCTAAATAACAAGCTCAAACTGTTCTTTCTTGATTCCTATTGTAGACGTCATCCATTGCTATGGTCGGAATGTTTCATGTCCCCCCAACATTGGTATATCGAATCTTAACCTCCAAGGTGATGACATAAGGAGGTAGGACCTTTGAGAGATGATGAGGTCATGAGGGCTCTGCCTCCATGAATGGGATCAGTGCCCTTATGAAAGAGGCAAACCTCAATCCACCATGTAAGTACACAGCAACAAGGCACCATTTCTGAACCACAAAGCGGGTCTTCACCCGATGCCACACTTGCCGGGGCCTTGATCTTGGACTTCGCAGCCTCTAGAACTGTGAGCAGTAAAACAAATTCTGTTGCTTATAAACCAGCAAGTCTATGGTATCCTGTTATAGCAGCCTGGATAGACTGAGACATTCATTGACCTCTTATTTGGAAAATGAGGTTTGAAAACCTTATACCATCTCCATGTACAGACTTCTCTTCCCACATCCTCTTGATATATGGGTTATAATTTTTGGTAAAGTGAATATGTGAGTGTTCAGTGTTTGCATAATTATGGCCCTATACCTCTCCACCACGTAGTATTTTATGGCATCATTTCCTTTCTTGTACAGCCCTTTGTTTTTCCTGGAGTTTATAATTGCCTTTACAAAACAATCAGCTTTGTTTTCTTTGTATCCACCATTATGTCTTTCCTCAGGTCTTAAAAAGAGCTCTAAAACTGTTCTCAGCACAAACATGTAGGGTAATCTACTGGGCGATTTTTAAATTTTTTTCTTTTGGTTTTTAAGGTGTTCCTTCTGATTCCTCTCAGGGGCTCCTTGGCCCGCTGAACCCTTGAGACCTCCCTTAACCACCACAAAATGTGTTGTCACTTCCCTCCTGGACCCCGTGCCTTCCCCTTTCATGGTTCACGCTGCTGTGTGGCCGGAGAAAGCTCTCAAGGAGGTGTCTGGGATGAGACACACAGGAGGCACCTGTGAAAATCTGAAAATGTCATTATCTTATCTCACTGTTTGTTAGCTGAATTCTAGTCTGAGAGTAATTTTCCTCCAGGTGTCTAAAGGCTGACAAGGTTTGGCTTGTGCTCTTCAAAGTTGCAATATTTCCAGCACTGCTGTGAAGTAATTCAGGTCGATTCCAGTTTTTATTCATTTGGACATGAACTTTTCCCCTTCTTTCTCTTAAAAAACCTCTGGTATCGTGTTTGTCTTCAGTTTCCTGAAGAACGTTAATGTCATGTTAATTTCTCCTGATTTTATCTGCCTTTGCTTTCTGAAGTTCCTGCTAGCTGTGAGTTGGGTTCCAGAATGAATCTTCTAGTTTTCTGATCTCTTCTAGTTTCTATGTCCATGTTTTCACGCTAAGTTTGGGGCTGGTTCACCTTTACCTTCCAACAATCCCATTGACTCTCTAATAGTTTTGCTTTATTTTATTTTATTTTAGAGTCAGAGTTGTTAGATTTAGAGTCAGAGTCTTACTCTGTCACCCACGCTGGAGGGCAGTGGCACGTTCACAGGCACCA
>CAUYQG010028401.1:0-27771 GCA_963574415.1 Tarsius wallacei | reverse complement strand
GGGAAGCTGAGGCCCTGTTGTCTTTTGCCTTTGCTGTTACAGCTAAAGAATCCCGTGCAGTCATGAAAAAAGAAAACAGCATGTTTATGCAAAGTATTTTCAGCTACTAGAAAACTCATTGTCCTTCTTTCCACTTCCCACTGCGTTGTCTGACCTGTCCCTTTTGCCCATGTGATGACTCTGAGACATGTTTAAAGGGCTTTCTATCTTTGGGTTACAAATCTTGTTTTTAGGCTTAGGATTTGTGATTAATACCTGGTAAAAAGAAGTTTCTGATTCTGTTTAAGCAAAGAATTGTTTTGAATATGTTTACTTATTATTTGTAGTTGTAGTTATGGTGTTTAGACCTAAGGTTCTATAAGTTTATAATCGTAGGCATAAGATTTAAGTGTAGTGAAAGTTTATATTAAGGTATATGTAGGTGATTTATAAGTTTGTTTTTTAGGATTTGGGATACATATTAAAGTTTTAGTATATAAGAAATTGAAGGGTTTAGATGTAGAATTTAAGTGAGTAAAACAGTTTTATCTAACAATCGAAACTACCTTTAGGCCTGAAAAACATCACTAGAAGTTTCTTCCAAGCTGTTTTTTCCCTAGAAATAAAATGTTCCAAATAGGAAGACAATGAAGGAACTCGACAAGAAGAAATTACCAAGGGGGCCTGAAAGACCAAGGGCCTCAACTATGAAAAAAGGAACGTCTGCACCTGTCTGCCCCAGGTGTGGAAAGGTCCCCAGATACACATTCTTCCACACAAAGACTGCTCCAAAGCCCTGGGCCAGCCAGTGTTGTTCTGGCCCCCAGAGACTTTGTTATGGAGATAACATATTTCCCTGGATAATTTTAGGAAGTTAAGTTTGTAAAGAGTTAAATTTGTTAGAAAGATCATAATATGTATTAGTTAATTTGGGATATGAGTTCTGTTTTAAAGTTGATTAATGAGAAGCTTTATAGTTTTATAATTTTGAGATTTTATATTGCCGGTTTGCTTTTGGGTGTAAATAGTCTCCACCCTTAGAACATTGGCCAAGCAAGGAAGACAATACTTAAACTTAATCACGTTTTAACATCACAAAAAACAAACCATGTAATTTGTTGTAAGTGACGCATTTTGTAATGATGATTTTAACTTGCTTCCTGGCAGCAACTTACAGGGATTATCTCCCTTGTAGAGACAAATATAAGCTCGCAACTACCCACAATAAAATGGCATCTGCACCCTTTTAACAGGTGTCCAGTCTTTCTCTCTCTCTCCTTTTTTCTTCCCCTCAAACGCCTATGCCGTCTCCATCTTTTGGGGTACCCTTTGGATTATGCGGGAGCTGGACTCCGGCATTACTTCCCTTAAATAAAACCATGATAAGCAACACGGAAATAGGTCACAGACATAGTGAGCATGACTTTTATTCAATCTTAAAAAGGAAGGTCACTTTTTAGAGCTGCTGAAAGGATTAGAAAATTAATATCTGTAAAGTGCTTAAAATAATGTCTGGCCTAATCTAAGTGCTACCTCTTTATAAGATACCAATTTTATAAATTTATTTGTTCATTAAAATATGCATGCACATAACTTCATACTTACAAGTTACTAAGTTCCCTAGAACAAGAAAACAATAACCTTTTAATTAAATCATAATGAGACTTTAAAAGGTGAAATATTATCTTAGAAGAAAAGCATGGTGAGACTTGAAGGAGGCAGGACCATCAGAAACATTATATGATGAAAAAATCATTCAACTTCTCTAGCACCCAACTTTTGGTAGAAAAACCCCCACTTCCTTTATGTTTATCACCACCTTGTTTGGTGATTAAAGATAAAACTACTATAAAAACAAGCAAAATCAACAGACATTATTGGTCACCTACACCGATCCAGGAGTATGCCTCTACTCCAAATTGATATTTTTGGCAATCCATGTGTGTTCCTGCTAATCCAAGGTTATCTAAAAACATGTTATTTTGTACTTCTTTCACACAAATGACACAAGATTCCACAGACTGTCATTTTTACCTAAGAGTAAGTGATATATACTATACCAGTAAAACTAAAAGCATCTCCTCACTGGAATTTCCTGAGCATGCCAAGTCTCATTTGGCTTTGAAGTGCATTGGCGGGGTGTGCACAAACACATAGCACAACATGAGTGCCATAATGAACAGAATTCAGAAAGAAATTCTATTGTCACTGCATCCACCGTCTTGCGATGACTGTTCTATTGTTGATATTCAGTACATTTTTATCACAATCATTGTTAAGATTTATCAGTTTGTTATTGATTATTGGGTTTACTCGGCAGTGCCACTGGTGGAAACTTGCATATTTTTCTATGATTTTCCAGTAGGTAGATATTCTAACATGTATGTCAAGAAGTTCCAATGTAAATCATCCATAAAGCAGGTGTAAACATTATTCCACACCACATCTCAAACAATTTTCTTTTTGCATGGATAGGACATCACTGTTGATTCAACTGTGAGTTTATGCTAATAATTTGCAAAGATTTTTTTTTAACAAAATTAAATCCTGAGCATATGTTCAAATTTTTAGCTTATAGAGTAGTCAGCAATTCATAATGCTTTTCAACAGCTATTTGTATTTATGGAAAGATTTTTCCACTAAAATGGAAACTCAGCAAAATGCTTTGTTCCATCTCATGTCTCCATTAATCACTACTTTTTTTCCTTTTCAATCCTTGCCTTCACAACTAAAAATTGACCATCTTATTTTATCACCATTCTAAAAAAATAAGGAACTAATATGATTACTACAATTATTAAGAATTTCTAGCTAAAAATTACCCTTTAAAAGTTTCACATTGGTAATTTTTCTTAATGCTTCATTAATTGCTAAGTTATGCTTTAAAAAAAAGCAAAACATCAGTGCTTTCTACTTCCAGTTCGCATTTTACCTCATTAACTTCACTGAAAGACATTGATATTTGTTTATCTTTACTCTAAAGAAATTACTCCACTCACATACTAGTTATTTCTCAACTGGTTGTTATTATATGTACTATCTGCTCTTTCTATATTTCTAACACCCAAATAACTTTGTTTTTTAAAAAAAATCCACCTTCTAATCCTAACTTTACCACCTGTAGCCTTACCTTGGAATGTGTTTGGGCAGATGTGCATATGACCTCAGCCAGCCGGCCCTGCATACCACCAGGGGGCTACGGGAAACAGGGCTGTCTCTGGCTCACTTGCTAAAAAAGGAATCACACTTTTAAGACAAAGGACAGTAATGTAGATGGCATAAGAAAGATCATAAACAAGAGAAAAGTAAATCACAGATCAGCACTTGCCAGCTCTAAAACCTTATTCATGAGAGTCCACTTAACATTCATAATTATTTCTAAACCAGAATTAATGATTCTGAAAGTCTGTTTTTGAAGGAGCACCTTTGTTTGTCCAGGTGCATGAGGTTGTTTTCCTCTGCCACAGAAAAACAAGTTCAAGGCATTATGAAAAGTGTGCTCTTAAAAAGAACGCTTTAATCTTAGCTGTATGTGTAGTGTGAAACATTTCAGGATTAAAGTCTCAAGAAAGAAGTCAACCAAGACAGACACGAGTGCATAGGTATGTTTACATTGTGCCTATGAGAGACAGAGACAGACACAGAGAGAGATACACACACACGGTGGGGGGAGAGGGAGAGAGAAGGAAAGCAACTGATTGATTTGGGAGAAAAATTAAATTCTTGACAGATATAATATCTAATGGCAATATTTTTAATAGTTTTCTTACCTATGAATATGAAAGAATTTACATATACATTTTGTGTAGAAATTTTATAAATATGTATACTTTATTAAAATCTTATGTATAAATACATTTTGATAAATGAAAGGCCACTATTTTCCAGAGATCTGTATATAAAGTATGGCATTAAAATTTAGTACTACATAAAACCAGAAGTATCTAAATCAACCCAGGCTTCATTGGTTATACATTCCAGTGATTTCTAGTATCCCAAGTCTAATACCATGTCACTGAAATGTTAAACTATTCCTGTAACTTAATTATTTTAATAAATTAGATAAAGGTATCAGTATTTTTAAATTATACCCTCCAAAAAAAATATGTGTTTTATTCTGACAGTCACAACTAAAGAATAAGCTTTACAATTTTAGGAATTGCCTCTAGGACAGGAGATAAATATTGTAGTAACTCAGATTGCCTTTTAAAATTCATATATTCCTATATGTATAAAACTATGCATATAATGTCTTCCATCTGGGACTATTAACAAAATTTGCCTATTTTTATTTTCTTGGAAGAGCTGAAAAAATATATAGTGTTAATGAAGGAAGATTCTCTAGTATTCATCTATGTCTATAGGAAGCACTGAAATGTCCTTTCTTCTGATATCCATTTGTAATTAAACAAATAAAAAAGGAACTTCAAGGGCTGACTTATTTTTTTAGTACATTAGACAGAAGGTAATGCTACCCTAAAATTTAAAATGAAATATAGCAGTAGCTCTGTCAAAAAATACAAGTTAAGTTGAGACATTTCGGTTATTGTCATATATGAAATATATACTATTATATTCATAAAGCTTCATAATTTAGCTGGGAAAGTTAAATACACAGTCAGAGCCAAATTATCCTAAACAGGGTATTCTCAGAGCTTGACTTTTTCAAATATTTGCCCACTCTTTATGTTGCCCATTACCAATCTATGTTTTTAGGTCTTCAAAGACCAGTTTTTCAAAGGAGCAAGTAGTTAGACAGACATGAAACCTGAATACCACTCTCAGGAACACAGAGTGCTCTGGCCCAGCCAGAAAACCAGGCCTCATTTCACCTCTCCCACTTCCTGTTAGTAGCAAAGGTTAGAAACAGATTCTGTTCCCAAGCACAAAAGTGAACATGTCTTTTTTTTTTTAATTACCAATAAAACTCTGAACAGCATACAAGGTATAAGTGTTTTATGCTATTTGCTTATTCCATATTAGCATTATAAACCCTTAAGACAGAAGGCAGGATAATTGTTAAATTCTACAGATGAACTTGGCTGCAATTAAAGCTACAAACCTCATAGCCAAAAGCATAGTCTCACAGTCTTGAGTTGTTATCTGGTATGAACACAGGTTTAAGTCTGATAAAGACATGTATAAAAACATTAGATTATTTGATCATCAAAGTTAGAGCTACTATTGCTATAAAATGGCTCCTGAACACTAAGATTATATTTACCCAAGAGCAAAAATAAATGACAGAAAAATCAACTTTTGAAAACGAAACTATAAAGGAAACTATAAAGCGTACAAATGTGTGCATCTAAAAAAATCAATGCCATAACATTTTAAGGTGGCTAGTTTATATTTTAACAATTCAGGGACTCAAGGAACATATAAGTTGATCTAATATAGCACTATTTAATTTAACTCATCAGCACTATTGTGGTTTTACTATTTCAATGTCCTCTATTTTACCCCCACCAAACTGTATTTCAGCTCTTACTTAAACAACTCCAATGATCAGAAAAAAGAAAAAAGCATCTTCTTTTTGGTCCTAGTTCTGCTACTTGGGACAAGATGGAACAAGTCTAACACTTATACACCTGCCCTTCTCCTATTTCCTTCAAAGTACACAGTTCAAATGTCTACCAGATTTAGAAAATATGGATGACGGGCAAGACATTCATCCTTCTATTGCCCATTAATTTATTTGGAATCTGATAGCAAAGTAGAATGACTACACCTTAACACAGAAATGTCTAGAAGCCTGCATTTCTAGAGATAAACCTGCTGAGCATTCAGGGGAACTTTATTTAGCACTGTCCAGCCAATCCTTCCGGGACTCTGCTCCATATATAAGGCGTGTATTTCCTGCATGTTGTTCTTGGAAAATCATGTAACCAAGTCTTCACCTGGGGCCTCCCTGGCTTTTGGAATGCATGTAGACTTGCCTTGAATGAGCCCCAAATTCTACTGTCAGCTGAAAGTTTCTGACCCAACTTTACTCTTGGTCAAAACCCTTGCTACTTATAATTGCCAGTAGAGTTGCATTCTTCTTTATTCCAGGGTAGCTGCTACCCTATATCATGTCAACCTCAGCCTGGAGCTCAGACCACTATCATGTGTTAAAAACAATGTAAAACTTGAAGGCAAGCACTCATGAATTTATGAGACTGATTGGACTTGACTGGAGGGTAGTGATAGGGAGGGATTTGTAACTAAGAGTTATTCAGCAATTTTCTACCAGTCCCTGTCTTCTGTGCTTTCTCTCCTAACTCTTTTACAAGTTGCTAAGAATGTTCCAAAATAGTCTCTCTCTGTAAGGTAGATATGTTTTCTCTTCTCTGACGCCCTGGCTCCATGTAATACACAAGCCCTTTGGAAATAGGTAGAATGGTCCATACTTGCACCAATAACTAAATTCTTGAAATGGTAAAACTAGAATAGCTCAATGAAATGGAGAATGGTACTTAAGATTCCAGCAGTCTGAAATTCAAATTCAATCTATTAGCTGTCTATTATTTTAATAACAATTTATAATAAAATCAATAATAATTGACATTATAGTTATCATAAATAGATAACATTTATGTGCAAGGTTCATTTCATCTTTCAAACAAAACTGAGACGATGTAGGTAAATTGCCTGGAGCACATAAGAAGCACTTTACAAATATCAGTTTTTATTATCATACATTTTTTATTTCAAATATGTTTTACAAATCTTTTTATTCCTCGGTATAACACTTCTGGGGCATATGCATACCTTTAGATTTTTAGTACCATAATCACACATTTTTAATTGCCTAAATAAGCCACAGAACCATTCAGAAGCAGTTCTGACAGGAACTGGGTGAATGAACTTATACATAAAATTCTTCAAGTTTTGTGTTGTTTTTTTTTTGAGTTGGAGTCTCACTCTGATGCCCAGACTGCAGGGCAGTGGCCGCTCCCAGCCACCGCAGGCTCTACCTGCTGGGCTCCGGAGATCCTTCCGTCTCAGCCTTCCAAGTAGCTGGAACTACAGGCGCGCGCTACCATGCCTGGCTAATTATTTTTTTTGATTTGTTGTAGAAATGAGGTCTCACCAAGTTGCCCAGGCAGGTCTCAAACCCGCAGGCTCAGGCAATCCACTCACCTCAGCCTCCCAAAGCATGGGATTATAGGCTGAGCCACCGAGCCTGGCTAAATTCTTCAAGTTTTAAACAACCTTTGTCAGACAAAAGTCCACGCTTTTGGCACGAACACCATAATTCTCATTTATTAATTGCTAGCATAAAGACTATGGTTGTTATTGTAAGTTTGTAAAATATTCTTAAATATATCAGTATCCAAAGATATAATTTGTGGTTTACTAAAATGTTTCCAAATAAACTAATTTAAAAAGTCAAAGTAAAACAGAAAAGGAAATTATATCATTCTAGTATTAAACTTAAAATGATATTTTCCTATAATAGCACTTTTTGTGCTGAAATTTGTTTTCTGAAAAAGTAAACTGGTTTTAAAAATTAATTACTGCTACATAATGTCAGATAAATAATTCTGCTAACTAATGACATATCAGTTATAGGGGTAAGGTTAAATTAAAGATATTTACTCTATAGACCAATGGAATAGAATTGAGATTCCAGAAGCAAAACCTCAAGTTCTCAACCAACTCATCTTGGACAAAGCCTCCACCACCTGAGAGGAGAACCTATTCAGTAAATGCTGCTGGGAAAACTGGCTGACCACATGCAGAAGATTCAAACAAGACCCCTATCTATCCTCATACATAAAAATTAACTCAAAGTGGATCAGAGACCTAAATGTAAAACCTCAAACCATAAGAACTTTAGAAAATGCAGGACACACCCTTATGGAAGTTGGAACTGGCATCCAATTCCTGAGCAAAACCCGAAACGCACGTGCCATAAGAGATAAGATAGACAAGTGGGACCTCATTAAACTAACAAGCTTCTGCAAAGCCAGAGAAACCATCAAGAGAGCAGGGAGACAGCCCACAGACTGGGAAAAAGTATTTGCCACCTCCAGGTCTGACAAAGGCTTAACATCTTGGATCTACAAGGAACTCAAATGTGCTGAAAAGAAACAAACAAACAACCCCATTACAAAGTGGGCAAAAGATATGAACAGACACTTCTCAAAAGAAGACATATGAGCAACTACATGAAGAAATGTTCAACCTCACTAGTCATTAAGGAGATTAAAACTACACTGAGATACCACCTAACTCCAGTCAGAATGACCATTATCAATAACTCAAAAACTAACAGATGCTGGAGAGGATGTGGTGAAAAGGGAACACTTCTACACTGTTGGTGGGAGTATAAACTAGTGCAACCTCTGTGGAAATCAGTGTGGCGAATCCTAAAAGCTCTAAAAATCGACCTTCCATATGACCCCAAAATCCCCCTACTGGGAATATACCCTGAAGAACGCAAATCACTCTATAAAAAAGATACCTGCACATGTATGTTTATTGCAGCATTGTTCAGAATAGCAAAATCATGGAACCAACCATGCTGTCCATCAAAAGAGAACTGGGTTAAAAAAATGTGGTACATATACATGATGGAATATTACGCAGCCATAAAAAAGAATAAAATCATGAATTTCGCAGCAACCTGGATGGAATTGGAGTTTATAATACTGAATGATCTCTCACAGAAACAAAGATCTGAGTATCATATATTCTTACTCATAAGTGGACCTTGAACAACTATCATAATACTATAAGAAAAGGATTGACAGCGGCGGGAAAGTATGCAGGGGCAGGAAGGGGAAGGGAGGTGGGATTAATGGTAGTCAATATCTGGCTGGGGACGGGGGGAGGCACACCTCATCAACAAGGGTACCTGCACAATGCATATTTGTATACCTAACCCTTAACTGTACCCCACAATTTTAAAATAAAAAATATGTTCAAAAGAAAGATATTTACTCATGAGTAAAAGTATTCACTCATACTATATGCTATATTCATACCATATTACAGCATGAATTCTAGTTGCAGAAACAAAGTTTCTAATCATTTATACACATTGCATACAGTTGAGATAAGGTTTCCAACCATTATTGGTAAATTTTGTATTTCTGTTTTAAATAAAAATAGCCAATTTTATTCCCTTAATAAGATAAATTTACAGGAAAAAAAATCACACTATCTTACCTTATGTACTTTAAGTATAAAATTAAGAGAAATTTCATGTTTCTACAGCTATACAAAATACTATCTATTCCTAAAAAAGAGTCCTTTCTATATTAAAAGTGACTATGTAGTATAGCCCACAGTTGTATATTCATATCCATATATGTATGAGGTACCTGGGCAGAGAATTCAAATAATCTCAAGAAATTGTCTAAACATTTTAAATTTAAGAAATAAAGTAAGCTGCCTTCTGATTTTTTAGCATTTCTTGAGGACTTTATGAAGTGATGAAGGCATTCAGAGAAAGTCTAAAAAAGATGTAATCAAAATACACACCAATAAAGAATTAAGTTGTCTTATATAGCATGAGTGAAGTACTCCTAAATTTAGAGTGCTTTGAAATACCCAACTTTAGAAAATTTTATTTATTCTACTTCTCCTGGCACATATTAGCTGCTTAATAAATGTTTTTGAATGTTTACTTCTGACCTTATTTTAAATTGTGACTATTTAGTGACATACACACATATACACATATGTGCTTATATACACAAAGATGGGTTATATCCATTTATGTCTTAAATTTATGATTTCACTTATTGATTGATTCTACCTTTATTTATTCTTCCTTGAATACTTAAAATGTATTAAATAGCTCTAGGGAATAACAGGACAATAAAGACAACTGACAAGAAAGTAACTTGATTTAGTTGTCAATTAGTCTACATAGGAAAACAAACCTAACAGTAGTTTGTTGCTTAATATAATTTATGCCACTCACTATTAGATTCTTAAATCTACAAGTGTTGATAGCCAAGTGAGAATTCTCATTTTGCTCACTTATTCCTTTATGTCCACCTAAATTTCACAAACATCCATACATCAAACTTGAAAAATGTTCTTGCAACTAAAGTTAGCACAGTGCTATAAATATTGTTGAGTAACAGATGCATACCTTAGAACTAATAACATTGATTTCATATTTCTAAATGAACAGTGATGGAATCCATTATGTAGTGTTACAAATGATTCCTTTGGGAATCAAAGTTTCAAAAGGCTGGTAGTAATTACCTAATTAAAATGTTATTATAAATAACAGAGGAGGTTGAAACCCATAGAAATTGAATATCACATCCAGAATCACTAAGCTAAGTTTGGACATATACTAGAATCCCATTTCATCTATCACTGAAGCCTAAACTGCCTCTTGGTCTCTGTACCCAAGTCTAATTTCCCACTGAGCTACACTCACATGGATTCTACAGAGCCTAAGAGTAATCTGTCAGCTCATTACCAAGGAATGAGGAATTAAGTAAAAGGAAGCCAAAGGCTTATTCAAAGTGAACTGAATACTTTTCACAAAATAATCACCTTATTTTGAGGTAAAATGAGCATAATCATTCCTATGAAAAACCTAAAGGATTGTAGCTTGTCTGTAACTATAACTCAGACACGTGTTGTATCTGTCAAACTCAAGGATAAATGCCAAATGAGAACCAAAAAAGGAGCGTGGGAAAGCCTGTGGGTTGGGGGTAAGGGTTAGGGAAACAGCTGCTATGGGCATGATACAAAAAGAAAGGGAAAAAATAGAAAGAGAGAAATCAGCAATAAATAGAACAGAACTATCTCAGCATTCTGTGGTTTAAAAAGAAGGTCTTTAAATAAAAGATATTTTGGAGGGTTAGAAAATGTGCGATTAACCTTACCAGCAATCCTGTAAAGTTTGATAGTTAGGATCAAGAAGGTAATGAGTATTTTATAATCAGAATTTTATTATGTCTGCTATACCTTCATGTTTAATAATGCCTTACTTTTGTTTCTTAGACTCAAAAAAGCAGCCTTTTGCTCTTAAAAATACCACTTACTGCCCTCAATGTAAACCATGAGAAAAGATAGCTACTAAAAAGAAGTAACAGTAACCCAACATAACTGTCATGCAAATATTTGTACTTGACCTAGAAGATAAAGACAAATAATTGAGTCTCTGTCTTTATATAATTGTAGTCTTAGAAGTTTGCATGTGCCATTCATTTAGCAAGTATTATCTATTTTATTTTTTTGCTAGGCACTATGTTTCAGACTTTAACAAATTTGATTCTTCAAGAGACATATTAAACTTTGCTGCCACTAAATGGTGTTAAACATAAACATTAAAAAATTCTTACACCTTCACAAATTATAATTCAGAGCAAACATAATAAAGGGCTAAATTATATTTTTTAAAAAACTATAACTACAAAGATAGACTTAGGACACTTTCTATGCCATGGCTTGGAGAAAAACAGTCTGAAAGAACCTATTCCTACCCATTCATTTTGATTATATCAGACTGGATGATGTACAGGACTTTTTCCTGTTATGTAATTTTAAATCTACAGTTGTCTGCCCTAAATGCACCTCTCCTTTCTGATTAAGTATTTGTGCTCTCAAGATAACATCTTTTTCTACAAGCTCCCAGGAAATTTTGTCTATTTTCATGGCCATTTGTGTAGAGATGATTCCAAATACTGTACCTTACAGGCATATAGCTATATGTGTGTATATATAAATATTGCCCATATATGAATATATCTTTTTATATGTTATAACATTGTAGAATTTTCTACTGCCCATCTCTCCAGAATCTGCTCTTTTATCAGTTTTCCTTAACTCAGGAATCATGTTCTGTAATTTTCTATCACCTTCAACATAACTAATCAAAGTAGTAACCTAAAAACTATTTTTGCCTCTTGCCTGTCACCCCCTAAAATCTAATAGAATTTATAGCACATGATTTTTTAAATTTACTAAACATCTCTAAAATCCTTCTATTTTCCCCACCCCAACTATCACCCTGGTCAAAAGCGCTCTCTTCTGTTGTTCAGGATGCTGGTCTTCCAAATCCACTCTGGTGTCCTTTAACGTAATTCTCCATAATGCAGGTGAATGGTGATTTTACAACACAAATTGAACCATGAGAGTCCCCGAATAAGCCTTTAAATAGCTTCCTTTAGTGTTCCTTTCAAAATCTTTAACAAGTAGAAGGAAGCCCCGTATCTTTTGGCCCCTACCTGCCTCATTTCAGGTTTGCAGCTCACTTCTCACAACTTTCCCCTAAGTCATGATTATTTCATGCTCTCTGTCCCACCATGCAGCCTGTCTTTCTGTTCCCCCAGTATTCTACAATATGACTCTCTCTCGACCTGGAGCCTTCACACATGTTATTTTTTCTACTTGGAAAACTCTTTGAATCCCTTCTTGTCTGGCTACCTCCTGCTCGAGTTTCAGGTTTTATCTTAAAGAACAATTTCTTGAAGGCTTTTCCTGGCCCCATAGACAAAGTAAAATTCCTTTTCTATTTAGTACTTTACATCCCTTTAATCATTTTCATGTACTTGTAATTACTTAATATATTCCTACTGGACTATAAAATACACAAGAGCAGGGTGGTGTTACTTTGTTCATCATTTTATTCCTAGCACAGAATGCAACTTGTGTTTCAACACATCATTAAGGGCCGAATTGTATATCTGCTTCTTGCCACATACATGGTATGAGCTAATGTATATACAGACTTAAAACATACGCTCTCTCACTATAATTACAATATTTGGGTTTTAAACTTAGTATGATGTTCTTCAAGGTTAACAGAAGAAAAGGAAATGAAGGCCAAGCTAGTAAGTCCTTTCCACCTGAATTGTAGGAAACGGATGGCTAAGAATCATCCTTCCCACTCAACAACGGCCTCGAATTTAAGATCATTCAGAAAAAGACAAGGAGAATTAAGTAAGACAGAAAAGTTCAAAAGAAACAAAAAAGGATAAACAATATTCTTTACACATGCCCCATATTTCATCAGTGCAGAAGGTAGAGTATTTCACATGCTGTAACAGCAGTCTACATCCTGTTGCGAATATTATTTACTCAGATGACTTTTTCTTTGTTGGTTTGTTTTTCCCTTTCTTGGAAATGCATCTAATAATAATTGTCTATAAATATATCAAATACTTCTAATGTTTGGATGATACTAGACTAAACATAGATTGAATTAAAAGAAAAAGCTGCTTGTGTTCTTAGGAGAAGAAAAAAAGAACACTAATAATTTTCTTAAATGGTTTCACACTTTAAAGCATTTTCAGGTAAATTAAGGGTGGGAGGTTTACAGTGAGATAAAAAATGACAGTCCTGTCATGAAATCTTTTTTAGCTTGTCTATAATTGATTCATCATTGTACTATTAGTATAAAAACGCCATTAACACAAGTATTTATTGCCCACTTAATATATATTTATACTGTTCTTGCTAATGTGGAACTAGAAAAAAAAATAAGTTTTTAAGATACTGAAATATGATCAGAAAACTACTAACCAGGACTAACAATCTATAATAATAGTGTTTAAAAGTAAGATTCTAACTATATGAACTATAAAAAGGCTATAGCAATTGTGAAATTGTAATGAAGCAGAGCTATACAACCTACATGGTATTTGGATAGTTCATGAGAACGAAGCTGAAATTTTCATCCGAGAGGAACTAAAGGCAAAAAGAAGAGATAAATACAAACGCAGAGCAAGTTAAAAGATTATCTGATTGAAATTAAGAACCTTGGCTAGTAATGGTGACAAACTTAGACACATGGAAATGAGATAATTAAAATAAAAGTCTAACTAGATTATAAAGGTCTCAGAAATTAAGTAGAAGTGAGACCATATAATGTTTTGAGGAAGAAAGGGACTATTCTAGGTTTCCATGTTGCATCAACCATCCATAGAGCTATATAATGCTGAGGGAGCAGTCCTGTGGTCAACAATCAGATGAAAACCATGTTTATAAAGATTATCCATGCATTATAGATTATGGCAGTAAGCAATGAGAGAATCTCCAAAGACCTGTTGAGATATTATTTCAGTAACTCAGGTACAAAGTGATAAATGCTTAGACCCTATAGTTGTCAATGAGGGCATACAGATAGCGGAAAAAAAGAATCAGTAGCGAGAATAATATTATCATAAGTAATACCAAACTTCTGACACATACTACAAGATGATCCTTAAGTACATTATGCCAATTGAAATAATCCAGTCACAAAAAAACAGATACTGTCTGATTCTCCTTAAACGAGGTACCTAAAGTAGTTAAATTCATAAGGACAGAAAGTAGACTGATTACCAGCAGCTTGGTAGAGGGACAACTGGTAAGTTACCATTCAATGGGTAGAGTTTCCATTCTGCAAGAAAAAGTTCTGGGGATGGATGTTGGTGATGGTGGCATAACAATGTGAATGAACTTAATACCAATGAAATGCACACTTTAAAATGGTTAAGATGGCAAACTTTATGTTAAAATACGAATTAAAAAAATAAATTCCAAAATTGGGGAAGAGAAAATAATTCCAAATTACTCTTAGAGCATTAGCTCAGATGATGAGGTAAATAATGTTATGACAATGAAATATGAGGATCCCTCCTGACAGAACAGAAGAGCGTAAATTGTGAAATATGTTTGATGAGAACATCTAAATGGAAATGTTTCATAGGCATCTGGAGACAATAGATAAGGGCTCTGTGGACGGAACAGGAAATATGTTGGCTTTTATTTCAGTGCCACCATTTTGGGGGTAGAGAGGAGAGGAGAGGTAGATGTTGTGTTCAATTTTGAGCCCTAGATTTTAACAGAGATGTTTTTAAAATAGATTGCCATATTAAAATATTCTTGACATTTTGATACCCCTGAATTGGAATGGTCTTATAATGAACAAAATCTTTTAAAAATAGCTATCTTGAGCCATAATTGATAAGTAAAAATTGTAACATTGCAAGGCCCATCTTATTTGTTCTCACCTCAAATCAACACCACCACCAAAATGAAAAGCATCTTTTAATGAAAAACAGTAGATCCATTAACAGAAACTAACTCCAGATAGCTCAGAGTGGAGTTATTCATAGATGGAAGGACAGGAACACATGTAGTCTCAGGGAAGAAATGGAACTAGCATCATGGAAGCCCTAAAGTAACTGAGATCCTCCTCTCTCTCCAACTACTCTTTGTTTCATTCTCTCGTCAAATCGACTCTCTGCTCCTTACCCCAACAGCTTTTGCATGTTGGAAAACAATGACTTAATGTACCCTTGGTCCCAAAATGAAATTCCTGAATCAGAATCCCACTACTGAAATTGAGTCCAACTGCATACAGCCAAGATAACAGTCATTCCAAACAAGTATGTCTTCCTGAGGATGGAAGGATAAGGATAGCCTAAAAGCACAGTAAAGATTCGATAAATGCATCCCAAGGAAGAGAAAAAGATGTTAAGAGATATGAAAACCAGTCCAGACAATGGACAATTGAGTGAAATGAATTTCTTTAGCCTGGGGAGAAGACTTAAGGATCCTAACAGGTATAGAGAATAAAAAATAAATATAAGGAAAAAGGAGTCAAAGTTACAATAAGGCAGTTTTTGACGGAATATAACAACTATCCAATAATAATGTTTTATTTAAAAACTTTTGCATATGAGATAATCCATTTATATTATCACTCAACAAACCTACAGAGTTGGAATTAAATTTTTCATTTAGTAGACAGAAAATCTAAAGCTAAGAAAAACACTGACGACCCAATATCAAAATAGTTATATGCAGCAGAATCCTGACCTGCACCAATATGCAAGTGAAGAAGGATTCAAAGTCCTTCTCTTTCTAATATACCCATTACTTTGGATTGATTATATTGTGGCATGTTCTCTCTCATACAGTATATTCAAATAGCGACTAAATAAATATTTGTCACAAAAGTACTATAAAGAAATTACTATTTTGGGCGGGAAACTTATCTCAACTCTTTGATTATTTACAACTGGAATATTTCATGAGTTTACTATTTTTTACTCAGTTACTTCATTTTGAAAGCATTTATTATAAGCAAAGACAAATACTTTCCCCATCTACCAAAGATTTTACAATCCGATAATTTCCAAAAAGAAAATGTTTTCTATTTATAGCATCAAAATTGTTGGTACAAATTACTTTCTTTTTCTTTTCTATTTTGTCTTTAAGGAAAAGAGACCTGGTTCATCATATTTAAGAAAGCTGGCTGAGCATGGTGGTTCATGTCTATAATATCAGCTCTTTGGGAGGCCAAGGCAGGAGGATTATTTGAGCTCAGGAGTTCGAGACCAGACTGGGCAACATAGGGAGGCCTGACTTTTTTTTTTTTTTTTTTTTAAGTAGCCTGGCAGTGTTGTGTGCACCTGTAGTCCCAGCTACTCAGGAGGCTGAGAAGCGAGGATTGCTTGAGTCTAGTTCAAAGCTGTGGTGAGCCATGACACTGCCACTGCACTCTGGTCTGGGTGACACATTGGTTTGTTTTTGTATATCCATTCATTGGGCTTGCATAGGACTTTATTTGCAATAAATATTCTAGTTGCAGAGAGGATATGAGAAGGAAGAATAGAGGAAGAAAGGAAGGAAGATTTATAAGCCACTCTTTTAGAGCTTTCCAAAAGTCTCATTCTCAATTAACTCGTCATTGTACTCTGAGAAACTATGCAGCAGAAATAATATATGGACACATAATTAACACTGTCATAGAGTTTAATTTTTTCATGGTATTTGGAAAATTCTATGGAAAGTCTTGAAAAATATCTGAAATGAAATGAAAATTATAATAAGAAAAAGAACTGACTGAGTGTGGTGGCTCATACCTGTAATACCAACATTTTGGGAGGCAGAGGCAGAAGGACTGTTTGAGTTCAGGAGTTTGAGACCAGTCTGGGTCATATTGTAAGACCTTGTCTTTATTAAAATGTATATCTAATAATTAAGGATCATATATTTTTCCCTTAAAACCCATTTGTATAATTTATAGAATACAAACATGAAATATTTGAGAAGAAAATTCTGAATAGAGGAAAAAAAAATAAGAAAAGATGTTTTGTTAAAATAATTATGTATAAATACATTTAATCTTTGAAATAAAAATTGAAGAATGACCCTTATAAAAAAAAAAAACTTTAATGAACACCATCTGTAAATTAAGGTCAGCTTGAGTCAATTTTCTAAGAAGAAAAGTATTTCCCTTAATGAGGTGTTTTCTATCTTCTATAGAGCCAAACAGCAATGAAATACCAGAGTACACATCATAAAGAATATCAATTTTTTTATAACTGTAAGCTTTAGTTAAGGTATATCTTATATCAATGTTTTATGTAGAAAAACTAATAACACATGTTTAAATTTTAAAACTAAATTCATATTCTTATAGATTTCTAAACTATTAAATTATATGACTTTTCAAATAAAGTTTTACTTGAAAGAAAATACTTTAGTTTTCTTTTTAGGTTGAGGTCTTACTCTGTTGCCTAGACTGGAGTGCAGTGACATGATTATAGCTCACCACAGCCTTAAACTCCTGGGTTCGAGAGAATCTCCCAACTCAGGTCCCTGAGTAGCTGAGACTTTAGGCAAGTACCACCATCCTTGGTTAAATTTTTATTTTGATTTTTGTAGGTCTCACTATGTTGCCCAGGCTGGTCTTGAACTCCTGGCCTCAAGCAATCCTCCCTCCTCAGCCTCCCAAAATGCTAAAATTACAGGTGCGAGCCATAGTGCCTGGCCAGAAAATACATTTTACTCCACTTCAGTACAAGAGAAGTCTGAAACAATAATATTCCACACACAAAAAAATACTTTTTATATACTAGTTGCTTTTCTTCATGTAGCCAATATAGTTACATACTATACAACATCTATACTACAGGAAAAACATGAAAGTCCAAAGGAAATTATTTTGTTTAAAAATGACTATATTTCTTCATGTGTCTGTTGGCCGCTCCTATGTCTTCTTTTGAGAAGTGTCTGTTCATATCTTTTGCCCACTTTGTAATGGGGTTGTTTGTTTTTTTCTTTTCAGCACGGTTGAGTTCCTTGTAGATCCAAGATGTTAGGGCTTTGTCAGACATGGAGTTGGCAAATATTTTTTCCCAGTCTCTGGGCTGTCTCCCTGCTCTCTTGATGGTTTCTTTGGCTTTGCAGAAGCTTGTCAGTTTAATGAGGTCCCATTTGTCTATCTTATCTCTTAGGGCCTGTGCATTTCAGGTTTTGTTCAGGAATTGCCAAAGAGATACAAATTAAAATTACACATGAGATACCACCTAACTCCAGAAAGGCCATTATCAATAACTTAAAAATAACAGATGCTGGAGAAGATGTGGTGAAAAGGGAGCATTTATACACTGTTGGTGGGAGCATAAACTAGTGCAACCTCTGTGGAAAGCAATGTGGCGATTCCTAAAACCTCTAAATACCAACCTCTCATATGACCCTGCAATCCTCCTATTGGGAATATACCCTGAAGAATGCAAATCACTCTATTAAAAAGATACCTGCACACGTATGTTTATTGCAGCATTGTTCACAATAGCAAGAACCTGGAACCAACCATGCTGTCCATCAAAAGAGAACTGAATTTAAAAAATGTGGTACATATACATGATGGAATACTACGCAGCCATAAAAAAGAACAAAATCATGAACTTCGCAGCAACCTGTGTGGAACTAGAGTTTATAATACTGAGTGATCTCTCTCAGAAACAAAGATCTGAGTATCACATGTTCTCACTCATAAGTGGACCTTGAACATCTATCGTAATACTATAAGAAAAGGATTGACAGTGGCAGGAAACTATGGGAGGGGCAGAGAGGAGAAGGGAAGTGGGATTAATGGTAGTCAGTATCTTTCTGGGGTTGGGGGGACACCCTTTATCAGCAAGGGTGCCTGAACGATGCATATTTGTATACCTAACCTTTAACTGTACCCCACAATTAAAAAAAACATTTGTTAAAAAATTATAATAAATTTACAAAAATTAACTTGAAGGCCTAAAATTGAGTACTTAATTAAGTACTCCATAATCAATTTAAAATTTAATTTTAAGCCACAGAATCTTTGTATTGGAAGGAACTGGGGAATGCTGCTATATGTTCCTGTATCTATCCAGTCTAACCCAATCTAACAAACTAGACCAATAACACTACCAACCTCTCTCTGGGAACCTTGGTAGTCAGGCACAGTACATATAATATAGTTCATTTTGCTATATAGTTCATATAATAAAGTTCATTTTACCATATAATCTAGCAATCCTATTTTGGGGTATGCATCCAAAGAAAATGAATTCAGTATGTAGAAGAGATATATACGAGGAGACCCAAAGAAAACAAAAAAGACATAATTACTCTTCCCCCACTAGGTAAGTGTTCTAGGAGCCTATCTGCATCAGTGTACCAGCTAGCTTTGTTGTGAGAGGCTGCATTTGGCTAAATTTAAAGTAATTATACCTATAGAACAAGAATGCCTACATAAAGACATGTTAAATTAGCTTGATTTCTGTCCCTTTTGCCTTTCTAATAATTCGACCATTCAATTGGAATTTACTACTCAGTTGCTCAATTTTAAGAAAAATGGGCTGGGCATGGTGACTCAAGCCTATAATCCCAGCACTTTGGGAGGCTGAGTTGAGAGGATTGCCTGAGCCCATGTGTTTGAGACCAGCCCAGGCAACTTGGCGAACCCTCACTTCTACAATAAATCAAAAAATTAGCCAGGCGTATGGTGCATGCCTGTAATTCCAGCTACTTAGAAGGCTGAGGTGGAAGGGTCAGCTGAGCCCAGCAAGTCAAGGCTGGGGTGGCCGTGAGTGTGCCAATGCACCCCAGCCTAGGTAAAAGAGTGAGACTCCAACTCAAAAAAAAAAAGTTTGTGAATATCTATTTTGAACCTAACTATGAACTTATGAGGAAAAGGAAATAATACTGTGTGCTCACTGTGTGTATGGCACTTTGGTAGATGCTGTCAGTAAATTATCTTAAGATTAAGTAATAACATTAAGAGAGAGAAAATGTTATCCCCATTAAATAGAAAAGGAAAAAGTACAGAGATGCTAAAAGTTTCTCTAGGTCACAAAGTCCATAATCAACATCTGACTTGATCCCAAAATGCATGGTATACCACTGCACCTCCTGCCTCCAATAAGGCGGAGAAGCAGATAAGACAAGCTGTGTTATCACATACACCAATGGAACAGAATATAGAGCCCAGAAATAAACCCACTCATATCAGTCAACTAATCCTTTTCAAGGGCACCAGAATACACAATGGAGAAAGAATTGTCTCATCAATAAATAGTGTTTGGAAAACTGGATCTCCATACATACAAGAATAAATATGAACCTTATCTTATACTATATACAAAAATTAATCCTAAATGATTAAAATGTAAATATAAGATCTGAAAACATAATATTCCCAGAAGAAAACAAAGAAAAAGACACTGGTATTGGCAATGATTTTTTGAATATGACACCAAAAGCACAAGCAACAGAAGCAGAAATAAGCAAGTAGAACTACATTAAACTAAAACTCTTCTGCACACAGCAAAGGAGATTATCAACAAAATGAAAAGGCAACTGAAAGAATGAGAAACAATATTTGCTGATCATATATTTCATAAGGGATTTATATCCAAAATATCTAAGGAACTAACACCAAAGCAAAAATATAAATAAATAACTTAATTTTTTTTTAATGGGCAAAGGACCTGAATTGTCTTATTTTTTTTAAAGAAGACATACAAATGGCCAACAAGTATATCAAAAGATGTTCAACATCATGAATTATCAAAACCACAATGAGCTATCACCCTACACCTGTTAGGATGGCCATTATCAAAAATGTAAAAGATAACAAGTGTTGGTGAGGGTATAGAGAAAAGATAACCCTTACATACTGTTAATAGGAATGTAAATGAGTACAGTGATTATGAAAGACACTATTTAGTTTCTCAAAAAATTAAAAATAGAACTACCATATGATCTAGCAATCCTATTTTGCGGTATGCATCCAAAGAAAATGAAATCAGTACGTAGAAGAGATGTATACGAGGAGACCCAAACAAAACAAAAAAGACATAATTACTCTTCTCCCACTACGTAAGTGTTCTAGGAGCCCATCTGCATAGCTTTGTTGTGACAGACTGCATTTGGCTTCAGTGATTTTTTTTTTATATTCCTTCAACATGTTTGCCCATCTCATGATGAGTGACTTACTGAACAACCTGCCCACGCTGTGCTGAGTGTTCAGCAGTTTTTTGACAAAAAACGGCACGATCCCATGCCCCACTTTCCCAGTTCACCTGATCTCACCCCCAAGTGACTTTTTGTTTGTTTCCCTGGATGAAAAAAGTCCACAAAGGGAAATGTTTTGCCTATGTGGAAGAGGTGAAATAAAAAACAGTAGAAGCACTACGCATCAAAATTGACAAGTTCAAAAACTGTTCTGAGCAGTGGAAAAAGTGTCTCGATAGGTGCATTGCATCAAATGGAGAGTGCTTTGAAGATGACTGAAGTTTAAACATAATGATACACAATTTTTAATAAATAAATTCTGGGCTTTGTGGGTCCCCTTGTACACCCTTATGTTTATTGCAGCTTTATTCACAAAAACAAGATATGGAAAAAACCTACCTGTCTGTCAATGAATAAATAATTAAAGAACATGTGATACGTGTTTATGTACATATGTGTATATGTATGTTTGTATGTATACCACATAATTAAATATTCAGCCATAAAAAAGAAATGTTACCATTTGTGAAACATGAGTGAACCTATAGGACATTAATGTAAGTGAAAGAAGCCAGACACAGAAAGGCAAATACCACATGATCTCACTTACATATTGAATCTAAAAATGTAGAACTCATAGAAGTAGAAAGGAGACTGGTTGTTGCCAAAGGCTGGGGGAAATAGGTGATGTTGGTTAAAGGGTAGAAATGTTCAGTTATGAGTAGATTCTAAGGATCTAATGTATGACATGGCGGCTACAGTTAATAACACTGCATTGTATACGTGAAATTTGTTAGGAGAACAAATTTTAAGATTCTTCAACCCCTAAGCCCTCCCAACGCATAATGACAACTGTGTGGTGATCAATGTGTTAGTTTGATTATGGTAATTATATCACAATGTATATGTATACCAAATCATCACATTGTATACTGTGAATATATACAATTTTGTCCATTATATCTCAGTAAAGCCAAACAAAGAAAGAAGACAAGGGGATACGCATGATGTGGTCAGGCAAAGACCACTCAGCAGAGTAAGGAAATGATAAATTGTAGGTGCCATGTATATGGAGCTCAGGTAAATGAGAATGAGCCATATAGATTCAGAAAGTTTTTTGAAAGAGATGGGTATGGAAACAGGAGGTGAAGATGAACAGGATTTTAGTAAGTACAGAAGAGAAGTTAGGTCACCCCAAGGACTGGAAGAGGATGAAGGTGGGAATGAACCTGGCAGGTTCACTGGAAACTGGAGGTATCAATGGGAGTAAAAAGATGTACAAAAAGAAACCATGAGTGGCCTGGGTTATCCCTAGAAGGAGGACCTCACATAATAGAATAGACAAAATGCATATAAGAAAAATGGAGAGAAATTTCTAAGGGGACAAAGAAGAATCAGTAAAGTAGCATGAATCATGCAACTTCTTTCCTATTTTCCTTTTGCCATTCCCTCTGACACGTCTCTCTCCTTCACAAAAAATTGAAAACTTTACACAGAAAAGATGATCTCATATTCATTATTCATTCTCTCTCAAAATAAATGTTGGGGGAAAAAATTAAGAAAGCCAGCAGAAAACTTTGTATTTGAGTCAGCAAGCAGTAGAGAACCATGGCTCCTTTGGCAGATATTAGACAGTAGATAAATGTATATTTTGAAGAAAGGATTTATGTGCTAGTTTCTGCTAAAGCAAACAAACAAACAAATCACAAACTACACAGATGCAGAATGGCAATGGTGCTTGGCATGTAGGAATATGAATCGTGCCCAGCAAGGAAGATAATTTAGATATTGGACAGGTTAAAGAGGTTAAAGAGTTAAACTTTTAGAAATTGCTACTACCGAAAAAAAAAAAATCTAGATAAAGTCAGATAAATGGGAAGCTAGAATTGCTAGTTCTATTTAACATATTTATTTGGTAACCAACAAATCAATAAAAATATTTAATGAGTGTCTGACATGCATACAGTACTTTGGCTCAATTCAGGATAAAGAAGAAATTAAAGAGATGTAGTTCTGGTCTTACAGTATATACTTACAGTATTATATCTTTAACTTGGAAAGTATAAAAGTTGTTCCTTTCCTTTTATTTTTAACCTATGGTTATTTGGTTTTCAACTTACGTGTGATTTTAAGTCTGGGACCCAACTAATCTTAAGCAGATGCAACTCCAAAATTATAATTAAGTTCCTTTTGATAAAATTTAACTCAGAAAATTAGGGAGAGAAAAATATTTCCCATCTGAAATAAAGTTACACACTTAACAAAATTATTTTTAAAAACTTTAATAAAATACTAATGGAGTTTATTAAAACACATTTCTATTAATATGACATATGATTTCTCTATCTTAGTTTCTTTCAAAGTCCTAATATTAGAACACTTACCACCTTAGGTTAAATTTCTGATTGCTCCCAAAAAAACCTAAATAAACATGCATTAAAATGAATAGTCCACACTTTTTATTTGCTTTTATTTAAAGCTCAGATTTGAAATAGTCTTAAAATAAAAATGACAAGTGATTTTTTTTTTTTGTCTTGAAAAAGACAATTTAGTTTGTCACACTTCTAAATCTCCTGCTTTATCATAGAATTACCATTTGGAGCATTCTGATGTTAAGCACCTTCATTTTCTTTAGGAAGCAATTCCAACAAGTTCTTAATTCACAACACAGTGGTAAATCTAGTTTTAAAGGTGAGAAGGCTCCAGGATGGTAAATGGAAGTATGCCCCCAAATCTTAACAGCTGTCCTACATAGGAAAGATATATAGTCGCCTGAGGCCTCCACCTAGTGCTCACTGACTTGATTGAAAAATAAGACGATTAACTTAAAAAGCATGGTTAAACACTCTCCCTGCAAACACACAATTCTTCAACACAGACTAAAAAATATCTGCTAAACATATTGAACAGTTAGCTATAAGGGAGGGAGTAAAAGTTTAAAGAGACACACACAATAGTATAAAAGCATGCAAAGCTGAGCCATTCAGTATCAGGAAAATATCTCTGAAGGTGTTATTGAACTGTTGAACATTTTTGTTTGTTTGTTTGGTTGTTTTTTTTTTGAGTTGGAGTCTCACTCCGTCACCCAGACTGGAGTGCAGTGGCCGTTTCCGGCCACCGCAGCCTCGACCTGCTGGGGTCTGGCGATCTTTCCGCCTCAGTCTTCCAAGTAGCTGGAACTACAGGCGCGTGTTACCACACCCAGCTAATTTTTGATTTATTGTAGAGATGAGGTCTCGCCAAGTTGCCCAGGTGGGTGTCGAACCCGTGGGCTCAGGCAATCCACTCACCTCAGCCTCCCAAAGCGCGGGATTACAGGCTGAGCCACCGAGCCCAGCTCTGTTGAACATTTTAATTGTCTCTGAAGATGTCATTGAGCTGCTACATTTTAAAATAATTCAAATTAGTAGTGGCAGACCTTGAGCAAGCCAGAAAAAAAATTAATTAAAGCCACTGTATGTATCCACCCACACACTAAGAAAATGAAATAAATAAATTTGGTTACCAATTAAACAGCAAAAATAAAAATTTATGTGATGTTATTTCTTAAGGAGAGAAAAAATAAGACATTACTATATAATGAGAAGGAGTTATATATTATACTATCTTTCATTAAATATGTCTCGTTCATGCACAAGACTTTTCCTTTTTTTTCTGTTTTGAGTTTTAAATATAATCTTCACTGGTACCCAAGCTTGTATTTCCCATTAAATACATTATAAAGTATTAAACTCTTATAGCTCTCAGAATGATATCAACATAATCCTGTACCTCTGCAGAGTTTTTCTTGTACAACTAGGTTATAGATCTATTGTTCAACCCAGCATAAGAAAAAAATCATTTTTGACAATATTGTAGAAATAAAGAGAAGACAAAATTTCTATTTTATAAAAAGAAAAAATTAGTCTATGAATGATTTGCTTAAAATGTATGAGTGGGTTTATAATAGAAATCATACATTTCTAAATAGACCAATAACAACCCAGGAAATTGACTCTGTCATAAGAAAACTACCTACAAAAAAAGTCCTGGACTGGATGGATGGCTCTCCAGTGGAGTTCTACAAAATATACAAGGAAGAGCTGATACCAATCCTATTGAAAGTATTCCAGACAATTCAGAAAGACTGAACTTTCCTCAAATCATTTTATGAAGCTCACATCACACTGATACCCAAACCAGGTAAAGATCCAACAAAGAAAGAGAACTACAGGCCAATATCCCTGATGAACAAAGATTCAAAAACTCTAAAGATTCTAGCAAATCGGACCCAACAACACATCTCAAAAATCATCCACCATGACCAAGTAGGCTTCATCCCCAGGATGCAGGGTTAGTTCAACATCCATAAGACTATAAGTGTAATTAAATATATCAACAGATGTAAAAATAGGAATCACATTATTAAATCATTAGATGTAGCAAAAGCTTTTGATAAAATCCAGCATCCCTTCTTGATAAAAACCCTTGAGCACCCAGGCATAGAGAGAACATACCTCAAAATAGTAAGAACCATCTATGATAAACCCACAGCCAACATATTGCTAAATGGACAGAAATTGGAAGCATTTCCCCTAAAAACTAGAACAAGACAAGGCTTCCCACTTTCACCCCTCTTGCTCAACATAGTGTTGGAAGTCCTAAGTAGAGCAATCAGACAAGAGAAGGAAATCAGAGATATCCAAATAGGAAGAGAGGAAGTCAGGTTATCCCTCTAGGCTGACAATATAATTGTACACCTTGAAAACCCAAGAGAATCTGTCAAAAACCTTCCTGCCCTGATAAAGAACTTTGACAACATCTCAGGGTACAAAATCGACATGCAAAAGACAGTCACATTCTTACTCACCAATAACAAACAGAGACCCAAATAAAAAGCTCAATTCCATTCACAATAGACACACAAAAAATGAAATACCTCGGCATCTTCCTAATTAGAGAAGTAAAAGACCTTTACAACAAAAACTAAAAAACACTGCTCAAATAAATCAAAGATGACACAAACATATAGAAAAATAGTTCATGCTCATGGACTGGAAGAATCAACATTGTTAAGATGTCCAGCCTGCCCAAGACAATCTACAGATTTAATGCAACACCCATAAAATACCAACATCATTCTTCTCAGACTTGGAAATGACAATACAGAAATTCACATGGAAACATAAACAACCACGAATAGCCAAACAATCCTAAACAAAAGAAACAAAGTGGGAGGTATCACTCTTCCAGACTTTAAACTTTATTACAAGGCTACAATAATCAAAACAGTCTGGTATTGGTACAATAACAGGCATATAGACCAATGGAACAGGATAGAGAGTCCAGAGGCAAAAACCTCAATTTCTCAACCAACTCACCTTCGACAAAGCCTCCACTAACAACCCCTGGGGAGTAGAGAACTTATTTAGTTAATGGTGCTGGGAAAACTGGCTGACCACATGCAGAAGATTAAAACAAGACCACTACTTATCACTGTATACCAAAAACCAACTCTAAATGGATCAAAGACCTATATGTAAAACCCCAAACCTTAGAAAATGCAGTAGACACCCTTATGGAAATAGAACTGGCAACCAATTCCTGGTCAAAACGCCAAGTCCTCATGCCATAAGAGGTAAGATAGACAAGTGGGACCTCATGAAACTGACAAGCTTCTGCAAAGTTAAAGAAACCATCAAGAGAGCAGGGAGGAAGCCCACAGAATGGGAAAAAATATTTGCCAACTGTATATCTGACAGAGGCCTAACATCTAGGATCTACAAGGAACTCAAACATGCCGAAAAGAAAAAACAAATAGTCCCATTACAAAGTGGGCAAAAGACATGAATAGACACTTCTCAAAAGAAGACATACGAGCAGCCAACAGAAACATGAAAAAATGTTCATTCTCACTAATCATTAAAGAAATGCAAATTAAAACCACACTGAGATACCACCTAAATCCAGTCAGGATAGCCATCATCAATAACTCAAAAAATAACAGACGCCGGAGAGAATGTGGGGAAAAGGGAACACTTCTACACTGTTGGTGGGAGTGTAAACTAGTACAACCTCAGTGGAAAAGAGTGTGGTGATTCCTAAAAGATCTAAAAACTGACCTTCCAAAAGACACAACAATCCCCCTTCTGGAAATATACCCAGAGGAACTCAAATCATTCAACAAAAAAGGTACCTGCACATGCATGTTTATTGCAGAACTATTCACAATACCAAAAACATGAAATCAACCATGCTGCCCATCAAAACTGGACAAGATTTTTAAAATGTGGTACATACACGTGATGGAATATTACACAGCCATAAAGAAGGATAAAATTATCAACTTTGAAGCAACTTGGATGGATTTAGAGTCTATAATATTCAGTGATCTATCAAAGAAACAAAGAAATTAGTACCACATGTTCTCACTCATAAGTGGACCCTGAACAATTATCATAATATCATAAGAAATGGATTGGCAGCAGTGAGACACTGTCAGGGGAGGGGTTGTACACTTCATCAGTAAGGGTACCTGATCTCAAACCAGATGAAGTGAGGACCAAAAGGAGGCCC
>CAUYQG010028399.1:0-24032 GCA_963574415.1 Tarsius wallacei | reverse complement strand
ACAATAAATCAAAAAATTAACCGGGCGTGGTAGCGCGCGCCTGTAGTTCCAGCTACTTGGAAGGCTAAGGCGGAAGGATCGCCGGAGCCCAGCAGGTCGAGGCTGCGGTGGCCGGGAGCGGCCACTGCACTCCAGTCTGGGCAACAGAGTGAGACTCCAACTCAAAAAAATATATATTTGTTCTAAGTAAAGGTGAATTCATCAAAGAACACAGACAAAAAATGAAAGTTCCCTTTTTTAAAAGTTTGTGTTTGCTTTACAAATGTATATTGAAAGACTTAGAAAAGCATAGTGCCAATTTGGAGGTGGAGGTAAAGAGAGGGGAGTGGAATATATGAGTCAGAGTCCTGACCTTGAAGGACCTTATAATTGCAGCAGCTTGCATTTCACCTCACAATAATAGCAGGATATCAAGCAGGGAGGAGAGAGAACACCACATGAAGAGAATAAGCCAAGTTGGAAACAGCTAGTCACCATTTCCAGAATGAAATACCACTGTAGAGGGTTATGCTGAGTCTATCCAAACTGTGTCCCTTTACCACCCTGGACCACTTCAACTTAGGTTCACTAGGTCAGAAGCTTCCTTTCTCAAATTCAGTTGCTTTCAAGGTTTCTTGTTTCCTTTTGGGATGTGTTGGGATTTGCTGTTGTCCTCAATAGTGACTGTGAATGTGAAAAACTCACTTTAACTGAACCTAATATGATCACCATTTCATCAGATACTAGAGATAGGCTGTGTCTTTGTCCAATCCTTCCCAAAGCACCAGATTCATAGAGAAGCTAAGACCCTGAAGTGAGGAACTCTGACCCAAGGGCAACATTTACATATACTGTATATAAAAAGCCAGCCTCTCGGATACTTTTAGGCATTTAGGATTCTAGGGAGCCTGAAGTTCTATCAATAATTGCCACCCACCATCATCACTAAATTCCTGACTACACACTTGCTGAGCTCCTCTAAACTGGCTCCCAGAACACTGCATCACAGTGGTTTCCACACAATAGAATGCGGGCATTTAGGGATTCTTAGCAGTGCTGTCAGAAGATCCAACCCCTTCTCCCAGCAGACCTTTGAACAAAAATTCTTCTAAAGGCTAGGACTTTGCCAGGCATAGTGACTCATGCTTATAATCTCAGCACTTTGGGAGGCCAAAGTAGGAGAAATGTTTAGCCTAGGAGTTCAAAACTAGCCTGAGCAACATAGCAAGACTTCAACTCTACAAAAAAATTAGCCATGTATGGTGGTGTGGGTTAGTAGTCCCAACCACTCGAAAGGCTGAAGTGGAAAGATCACTTGAGCCCAGGGAGTCAAGGTTGCAATGAGCCATGATTGTACCACTGCACTCCAGCCTGGGTGACAGAAGGAGACCTCAACACATGCATATATACGTGGATTTTTTTATTTAACTGCCTTCCGAAACAAGGATTGGAACAACTTTCTTACTTCTTCCAGACTGACTATAATCATTACCAACAGGGGCTCAACCTGGACTGTCATCTGAGTTATTCCAAGTCTTTCCTCAGACAAAATACTCAGATCTATCCTGAGCACCTTCTCTGAGGGTTCAGGTGGATACTGAGAGCCAGTAAGTACCAAAGGTTGGGAGGTAAGCACAGTCTTGCTTGGGTGCAGGACTAAAGGGGTGAATTAGCTGTAAAAAAAAAAAAAAAATTAAGTCCAGGCATGGTAGCTTACACCTATAATCCCAGCAATATGGGCAGCTGAGGCAGGAGGACTGCTTGAGCCCCAGGGATTTGAGACCCAGTCTGGGCAACGTAGCGAGACCTCATTCCTACAAATAACAACAACAACAACAACAACAACAACAATAATAATTAGCCAGAAATGGTGGCATGCGCCTGTAGTCTCAGCAACTCAGGAGACTGAAGCGGAAGAATTGACTCAGATTAGGAGTTCAAGACTGTAGTAAGCAGTGATCAGGCCACGGCATTCCTGTGTGGTCAACTCTGACTCAAAAAAGTTTTTTTGAATTAGTAATAAAACTAACTAAAAGTCAATCTGATTTTTATTATAACTTGGTACAATAATTATGGACTATGTCTGTGAGACAGTAACACAAAAAATATTGCATTGGTCTAATTTCTAAGCAATTTTACAGTTACTGCTGAGTTACAGTAATATGTATGCAGGCTTCAAATTATCACTTTTTACACTAATTCACTAAAAAGTATTTTATGCTCATGAAAGTTAATTTGTACTAATTACACAAACTCTGCCCCACATACTACTTCTGATATAAATTCATAAGAGTTTAATCATCTTTCAAGCTCAACTCAGGTATATTTCTATACACCAAGCTGTTGTACAACATCCCCCTGCTTGTAAACAGTAAATTTTAAACACTCTTAGTTATATGGAATTTTTCTTATTTGAGTTTTTTTTTTAATTGATGTGAAATTTCAGACAAGGCCAACACAAAAATATTTGCAAACAGAATAAGCCTAAACAACATACAGTCAGTAAAACATCAACATTTCAAATTGTGCCTTTTATATCAGCCCACAGAAAGGTGAAGAAAGTCAGTAGTATGTCTGCAAATACAAATTGTAAGGAATTTAACAAAGAAAAATGAATCAAATTCTGAAGACTGCCAGAAGAGACAACAGATAATGGTCCTGTAGTGCCAAAAAAAGTCAAAAGGACAATATTGGTGTCACTTGTTTTCACCAAATGGACACTGTTTCTAAAACAATGGATACAATAATGTCAGAATCAATGTTCATTTTCTCTGATTTATGCAGAAGAAAATCTTCACAAGTTTTTATCAGTAGAAATTTATGAAGATTTTTGGCAAAAATATCTTAGTGAAACTTTTCAATTGTGAAGATAGCTGAAACCTGCAAGAATTGTCTCCAAATAAACAAGATAAGAATGGTATTATAATTTCTGTAATTTATTGTGAAATATGACTTGTATGAATCTCTGTTAATATATCCATACGTGCCGGGCTTGGTGGCTCAGCCTGTAATCCCGTGCTTTCGGAGGCTGAGATGAGTGGATTGCCCGAGCCCGCGGGTTCGAGACCTGCCTGGGCAACTTGGCGAGACCTTATCTCCATAATAAATCAAAAAATAAGCCAGGCGTGGTAGCATGCACCTGTAGTTCCAGTTACTTGGAAGGCCGAGGCGGAAGGATCCCATATATATATATATATCCATATGTTTATGGCTCTCCTAATTTTATATCTGTTGCCTCATTTGAAAGAAACCTTTCAAAATTAAAATGAGCGAAGAATAGTTCTTTGGTCACCTGTAAATTAAGGCAGAGTGTCAAATCTAACTATACTGTCTACTGAACATGAATGTGAATTGAATTCCTAAGGTGGCTGTAACAAAGTATCGCAAACTGTGAGGCTTAAAACAACAGAAATTTCCTCTCTCAAGGCTCTGAAGGGTAGAAGTAAGAAATTGATGTGTCAGCAAGAGTCATAGGCTCTGAAGAATCTGGAAATGGATATGTTCTATACCTTTCTCTTAGCTTCCATGTTTCCCAGTAATCAGTGGTGCTCATTCATTGATTCGCAGATGAATGACTCCAATCTCTGCTTTCATGTCACACAGAATTCTCCCTGTAAGCCTCTGTATTTACCGGGCCTTGCCTTCACCTTGTGTGTCTCTCTCTGGGTCTTCTCATGCATTCTTTTACCAGGACACCAGTCATTTTCGATTAGGTGCCCACCTACTTCAGTGTAACCTCATTTTAACTAATGACATACGCAATGACCCTATTTCCAAAAAAGGTCATGTCTTAGTGACTGCAGATTACGACTTAACACAGCTTTTTTCAGGCAAGGGCGAGAAATAGGGAGGAGAAGACAATTCAACCCATAACAAAGAGCATTTTATCACTCATAGCAAATTTGCACACGTTAAGGATCAAAAACAAACTATAATATTATTGTTGGTGCCACTGGACTCCAGCCTGGGTGACAGAGTGACACCATACGGTTTTCCTTTTTTTAAATTTTCTTTTTCAAAAACACACTGGTGTAATTAAAAACTGGTATTTTCAACTGAAATGATCACTTCAACAAAGGATAATTTTTCGCTATCTGCTATTTCTTTACTGGGCATCTTTGTAATTATTCACTTCATCATGACTTCAGAAAATCGTTGTGCTAAAAAACGATGCGCGTAAGGTGTCCGCCACGCCAGCGGGCCGCATCTTGACCTGGCAGGATGCCCACCCCTCCAGGCGCCTTTTCCTCAGTACCTTCCCATTGGCTCCGCGGCGGAGCTTCCCGTGGGCCTACACGCCACAAGAGAAACAGCACAAGAGAAGCTCCGTGGCCGACTCATATTCCACACTAGAGGGCGCCCGTTCTCTGGCCTGCCACTGAGCCTTCGCGGAGCCTGAAGCCGGCCCACCTCCCCGCCTCTAGGAAAGGCCAACACCCCTTCTCCGCCATCCCCAGATTGCCAACCAGGCGGGCTCGGATACGCAGAGCCACACCCACCACGCGCGGAGCCACGGCGCATGCGTCCCCTGAAAGTGCCTCCGCCCGGCACTGTGGGAGGCCACGGCGAGTGGGTTGCAGTGGCACACTCGCGGCCACCCCAGCATCGACCTGCTGCGCTCCAGGGATCCTTCCACCTCAGCCTTCCAAGTAGCGAACTACAGGCATGCCCTACCACGTCCGGCTTATTTTTGATTTATTGCAGAGACAAGGGCTTGCCAAGTTGCCCCGCTGGTCTCGAACCCTTGGGCTCAGGCAATCCATTCGCCTTGGCCTCCCACAGTGCTGGGATTACAGGCACAGCCACCAAGCCCGACCCTCCCACACATATTAAGGAAAGCCAGGAGACACCAAGGAGCCATGTAGGATGGCTGACTTCTAGTTCACGGTGAGTGGAGTCCTGTCTGCCTTCCAAATCGCACCGTTTGCTCCCTGTGAGGGAGGGGGTTGTTGGATATGAGGAACTGGGCCAAATTTAGCTAGGCTGCTCACGTATGGACAGTGTTGTGAACTCAGAAAGGTTGTCTTAATTTAGTTGAACCCGATGTGAATATGACTCTGCACAGCTGCCTATGAAATGACCCTGCTGTGTAACTTTGACTCTACCAGATTGATGAGTGGGGGACATCAATGCATGTTGTGGAACTTTCCTTTGTGAAGTTAAATGCCTCCGTAATTGTGCCTGACTCTGCTGTCTCCTGGATAACTCTCTCCCTCTAGGAGAAGGACTTGATCCCACAAGTGTCTCAAGTACTAGCCAGTGCCAAGGTCAGAATGGGAGCTGGACAAGAAAGCTTCAAATCCCAAATCGATGAGCAGGATCGAGCCAAAATGGCAGTGATCCAGTACAAAGGGAACTGCCTCCCACTCTTGCCTCTGCCTCAGAGACAGCAACCTTATACCCTTCAACCCGCTGCTGCAGGGACTGTGGCAGGACCAGGAAGCAGCATCCACAGCTCAAACACCAGGGATGTAACTGGATCTGAAGGGTCTTAGCCCTCATCAGTGCCCACAGTTACAGGCCTTTGGAGAAGTTTTTATCTTTAAGAAAACCTGGAGCTAGAGTTATAAAATTGACAGTCTTAATGCGACTGAAAACTTTCTGGGGAGCCACATGACCATCTCTCTGCATAATAGATAAAATTATTTAAATGAGTATATGTCAATTGACTTTTTCCCCTTTCCCTGGGATTTCTGGTGAAGGAGAACTATCCAAATGCTCATTCTGCCTGAAATACTAAATTCATGGCAATATTTCTACTCCTTAGCTTTCTGTTACTTTTTGTTAGTACAGTTTTGTCTTAATGGCAGTTTACATGGGCATGTATCCTACAATTCCAATCTCATTCCTGAAGATGATTCTGTTTTGACATACAGTCTCAAGGATACTGAGCCCGTAGGATTTCTGTGAGAAAGATTACTTCCTGACAGTGGTTAGGGAGTGAACTTCTGCAAGTGAAACTTCCTTAAACAATCTGGTACCCTGGGAACCTTCAGGGGACACTGCAACCATGCCTGTTTCTAGACAGGATCACGTATTACTTTCATGTGCTCCCCTCCAGATCATAATGGGCCTTGGAGGAGAGGACCTAAGAACTCAGATGTTCTAGCACTCTGGCCAAAGGGTGAAGACATTCAGCAGAGGATGTTGGATTTCCAGGATTTCCAAGCTCCTTCCTCTTGATGGGTGAGCGGATAAAGACAGGGACAAATTGAGAAGAGAATTAGGAAATTAAACCAACTGAGAACTTCCTGAAAGTTTTTATTGTTGTCAAATGTGGACATCACTGGGAACTCAGAAAAGGGAAATTGGGCTTCAGAGTGGCCAGAGCATATGGAAAGCAGGGAGCTCCTTTATAACTACTAGTTCCTATGAAAGCAGGTTTGGCCCAGCCTGGCTGCCCACCCTTCACTTCAGAGGCTTGAATAGAGTGGTAGTCATGGGAAGACTTGAAAAGAAGCCATCACCCTTTTCCTGAGCACTGCCATATCCCCAGTGGAGGGTTTATCTTAGGCTGTACCTTCAGAGTGTAGTTGACCCACTGAAACCATCCATTATCTGAGATAAAAGTAAGAGTGGGAGTAGAGTGGACATTAGTCTGGCTGGTAGACATGAACTTCAGTGAAAGAACTATCCTGATGCTATTTTTCCGTAATTGCCCTAGTGTAGGACTTATCTGGTCTCAATAGATGAATTCTCCCCCTCTTTCCCTCTACTCTACTTTGTTCTTCACACTACTGCTAGAAAGCTCTTTCTTACATTTTGGGTAAAATATAGAAGATACTAAAAACATTTATCAAACCTACAACTGTCAATGCATTTTTTCCTAGGCCCCAGAAATATATTTCCCTTTGAGACTCTCAGTAGTTCTCTATATGCTTGGTAAGCACCTGCTAGTCCCCAGCATCAATTTAAGCAGCAGGGATACAATATTTATCAAACGTTTGCTGTATGTCAGGCTCTGGACTAGATACCATCTGTCTGGATTAGATGCTAAGGATATAGAGTAAGAAGAAACAAGCTCTGCCATCAGGAACCCATAATCATATGAGTCACTACCACAGATATCAAGGGACACTGCATCCTCTCTAATGTTTGGCCCAAATAAGAGTGCATGAATCCTAGAACATTTTCCTAAAGACTCAGAGCTAATACAAGGAAAACAACATTGTATCAAAAATTTTACTAATCTTGCCTAAAAATAACAACTTTGTGCCTCAGTTATTGAAATGTTCCCCCAAATCCCTCTAGAGACTTGTTTAGTACATTCCAAACCCAAGAGAGCACTTCTCTCAAATGTTCTTTGTCTTTGATTCCATTTATTTAGAGTAAAATTGGCAACGTAATGCCCACTTCCTTCTTGAAAGGTAACAGAGCAACCTTAGCTGTTAACACTGTCTCAACCTGATAGCCAGAGGAGACCACTAGAAAAGTCAGGAATTATTTCCTTACACTCATCTTCTACACCAGAATTAACAAGTCATGTTGAGTTTACTTCCCTGATGTTTTTCAAATCTGCAGACACTAATATGAAATTCAAGACATCTCTATCCTGGTTTGCTGCAATAGCCTAACCGGCCTCCCTGTATACTGCAGCTGTGCTGATAGAATCTGATCATCTGAATTCCCTGCTGATGATTTCCATTATCTTATTTTCTATCAGTAAGGGTCCAGATTCCTTACCATTCCCTTCTTGATCAGGCTTCTGCTCACTATACCAGCTACTTTCTTTGCCTCTAATTCTATGTCCCAGAAGCATAAAAGTTCTTACTTTGCTCTTTTCCCTGTGCACATCTCCCTGTAACACCTTTGTTCACACAGTCCCTACTGCCTTCCCCCTTTTACCTGCCTAATTTTTACACAAATCTCAAGTATTTATGGTCAAGAGTTTTTCTGTAACAGTGCTAAAAATATACACACAAAAAGGTTATCTCTTCAACAATTGGTGTTGGGAAAACTGGATGTCTACACGCAGGAGAAAAAAATTGGATCCTTTACACTTTATATACCCAAATCAACTCAAGATAGATAAAAAGAATTAAAAGTAAGACCTTCAACTGTAGAGCTACTAGAAAAAAATATAAGAGAAAAACTCTATAACAACCGTGTTAGCTGTAATTTCTAGAGTCTAAAAATACAGACAACAAAAACATACAAATGAGGAGTTCTGGTAAGATGGCGATGGCATAGGTAGAATTGTGAGATTCTCCGAACGTGAGTTCCCAAAAAGACTCTTGCTTTCCTTCCCCCACTCCCCTTTCGACCACCAGCCGCACTGGTCCGAGGCCTGGGGACCCTCAGTCCCACGCAGGGCTGGATGTTGCGGCCCCTGGCTGCTGCCACGCGCGTGTGAGAGTTTGGGTCTCAGCTCCCTCCCTGGCTACATCATCTTGCCCAGACAAAGCCACCGGTCACCCAGGGAGGCTCTGGGCGCCCGCCCCTCAGAGAAACCGATTCCATTTCTGGCTGAAATATCCTGTGAGCGATCCAGGGCAACTTTTGCTGCTCACTGCCTGCCCTTTGGAGTTTTGGAGCTCTGGAGCTCTGGAACTTTGGAGCTCTGGGCCCACCCTGGCTGAGGCACTCAGCTCGAGACCCCATGCTGGTGCAAGGGAACAGTATATCTTGAGGAGGTGCTGATCGGAGGCTCTCAGCTCCAGAGGAGGGCACTCCCAACCCTCTCCTCCACCCCAGCCCACTGGTGGTGCCCCGGATCCAGCGCCCAGCTGTGCAGCTGATCCCCGGTGCCTCCCACGCCACCACAGTCCATCACAGTGTATTGCCCAGGGACCCAGATGAGCAGAAAGAAAGGATCCGTGAAAGTGAAACTGGCACCTTGGCCATTCTCCAGGCAGAGATTTGCATTGCCCCGCCCACCTACCAGCAGCCTCTACCTCGGTTCCCAAGGTAACATCGCTAAACAGAAGACAAACCACTCCCCTATGCTGAATCAGACAAAGGCAACTAAGCATAGCAGACTTCCCAGGCAGCATGCCAAAAGAAGAAACCCAAGCTGCAGTAAATATAGCTGTCTGCAATGAAAGTAAGGGGAGAGCCCGGAGATCAGAGATGAAGAGGCTTTAGACACTCAGGAGAGATTCCAGAGCTAGTCTGATTTCTTATTTTGACTTTTGATTTTATCACTTTGACTGTTTGTTTCGCTCACTTTTGTTTGCTTATTGACTTACACTATCTGTTTTTGTTAGGCAAAATGCATCAAAAGCCATGATTTTATAGGTCTGTCTTTGTGTAGCTACCAGTATTCTTTAGGGAATTTTCCTTGTGTGTTTTTTTCACTTCTCTCCTGCTTTGTGTCGCTTTTTCACCTGTTAGTTGTTATGTATGTCTGTTTCCCTCTCACTCTTCTCTCTTTTTAACTTTCTATTGATCACCCCTTCCTCCATTATTTTCCTCTTTTGTACCTCCTTTTGTTCCAGGGACCAAATCTACATTCCACTGCACAGACAGATTGTAAGGCAGTGGGAAATAGGTTCCAGTGGGCTCATACACCGGTTGGTGGATGCTGGAATGAGCATATAGATTCTGAATCACAGCTTAAATTAAACCTCAATTAACACTCAAAACTGCAAAAAGTACAGCCCTCAGCCCACACTCCAACCTCAAAAGTAAACAAAGCCAGAGGACCCTCATAAGGAAGAACAGGAGATTGCACAAGGGAAACAAAAGCAACCCCACCTTCCCTGAAAAACAGAATTAAAGAAGGGGAAGGAAAGGGGGAAAGAGAGAGAAATCTACACAAATGAAGAAAAACCAAAAGAAGAATATGGGTCTCTCCCAGACCCTTGGGATGGCAGACACTGAGAAAACTGACTTCGGAATGCAAACAATGAAGAGCCCCCAGAATGACTGCTCTCAAACTACAAACCTAGATATCAAGACATTAATGGAGAGATTAAAAAGAATTGAGGAGAGACAAGAAGAAACTAGGAAGGAGCTGATAACTGAGATAACAGTAATAAAGAATACTGTGAATGAAATAAACATAAAAACTGATAAGCATGGAAAGCAGAATGACCCAAGCAGAAGAAAGAATCTCAGAGCTTGAGGACCAAAATATAGAACTAACCCAAACTGTTAAAAACATAGAAAACAAGCTCAAAAAGACAGAACAAAACCTTCAAGAGATGAGCGATTACCTCAAGAGACCGAACCTAAGAGTAGTTGACCTTCCTGAGGCAGAAAGAGAGACAGAGACCACACTGGAATAAGCCTTCCATGAGATTATTCAAGAAAACTTCCCTCATCTAATCAGTGATGCAAAAATTCAAACACAAGAGATTCAGAGAACCCCTGCAAGACAACAAATGAGGAGACCAACTCCTAGACACATAATAATTCACCTAAATAAAGTAGGTATAAAAGAAAAAATCCTAAAGGTAGCAAGAGAAAAAGGCCAGATCACCTACCATGGAAGACCAATTAGAATAGCAGCAGATTTATCTACAGAAACCCTGCAGGCTAGGAGAGCTTGGAGCCCTGTCTTCAAAGTCCTAAAAGATAAACAATTTCAACCAAGAATAATCTACCCAGCCAAGTTAAGCTTCATCAGCGAAGGAGAATTAAAATCTTTCCCAGATATCCAATCCTTAAGAACTTACGCTGCCACCAGACCACCTCTACATGAAATACATAAGAAAGCACTAAACACAGAAGAAAAGGAAAAAAGAACAACGTTCTTCACAAGAGTACAGGAAAAAGAATAAAATACACATGAACCAACCCCAAAACCAAAAGAAAGACAAAAAACCAAGTGGAAGAACAACAATTCTATAAGAACTCTATGATAGGGACGAACTCTCACATTTCAATAATTAGCCTGAATGTGAATGGACTAAATGCACCACTGAAATAACATAGAATGGCAAAATGGATAAAATACCACCAGGCAACAATATACTGCCTTCAAGAGACCCATCTCACTAGAAAGGACATGCACAGACTCAAAGTAAGAGGATGGGAAACAAATTTCTCGATGAATGGAACACAAAAGAAAGGAGGAGTCGCGATCCTAATTTCAGACAAAATATCATTTAAGCTATCAAAAATTTAAAAAGATACAGAGGGCCACTACATAATGATAAAAGGTTCACTCCATCAACAAGAAATATCTATCCTAAACATATATGCACCCAACATAGGAGCACCAACTTTCGAAGAACCAGCCTTTTGTTTCATTGATTTTTTGTATTATCTTTTTGTCTTCTGTGTCCTGGATTTGGACTTTTATTTTGGTGATCTGGATCCTTCTGCTGCAGTTAGGGTTTTGGTGGTCTTGCTTTTCCAGCTTCCTAAAGTGACTTGTTAGGCTGTTAATATGTGATCCTTTCCTTTTCTTCATGTTCATTTCTAGAGATATGAATTCCCCTCTTACTATAACTTTCATAGCACCCCAGAGATTTTGGTAAGATGTTTCTTCATTTTCATTTGTTTCCAGGTATCTTTTAATCTCTGTTTTGATTTCATTGTTGACCCAGGAGTTGTTTAGCATTATGCTATTTAGTGTCCATGTCTTTGTGGGTTTGGGGGGAACCTTGTTGGTGTTGATGTTTATTTTTAATCCACTGTGGTCTGAGAAGGTGCATTATAAAATTTGGTCTTTTAAAATTTGTTTATGCTTGATTTGTGGCCAAGTATGTGGTCAATCTTGGAGTACGGTCCATGCGGTGATGAGTAGAATGTATATTCTGTGGTCATTGGGTGAAGTGTTCTGTAGGTATCAATTAAGTCTATTTGGTCAAGAGTCACATTGAGGTTCCGGATCTCGTCACTGATTTTTTGTCTTGATGATCTGTCTAGGGTTGTGAGTGGGATATTAAAGTCCCCAGCTATAATAATGTTAGAGTCAATATCTTTCTTGAGTTTTCCTAGAAACCTCTTTATGAAAGTTGGCGCTTTGATGTTGGGTGCATATGTGTTTAGGATAGATATTTCTTGTTGATGGAGTGAACCTTTTATCATCATGTAGTGGCCTTCTGTGTCTTTTTAAATTTTTGATAGCTTAAATGGTATTTTGTCTGAAATTAGGATCATGACTCCTCCTTTCTTTTCTGTTCCATTCGCCTGAAAATTTATTTTCCATCCTCTTACTTTGAGTCTGTGCTTGTCCTTTCTAGTGAAAAGGGTCTCTTGAAGGCAATATATTTTTGCCTGGTGATATTTTATCCATTTTGCCATTCTATGTCTTTTCAGTGGTGCATTTAGTCCATTCATATTCAGGCTAATTATTGAAATGTGAGAGTTGATCCCTATCATAAAGTTCTTATAGAGTTATTCTTATTGTTCCTCTTTGTTTGTTGTCTTTCTTTTGGTTTTGTGGTGGTTCGTGTGTGTTTTACTCTTTTTCCTGTACTCTTGTGAAGAACATTGTTGTTGTTGTTTTTCCTTTCCTTCTGTGTTTAGTACTTTCTTAAGTGTTTCTTGTAGAGATGGTCTGGTGACAGCGTAAGCTCTTAGGGATTGGATATCTGGGAAAGATTTTAATTCTCCCTCACTGATGAAGCTTGGTTTGGCTGGGTAGGTTATTCTTGGTTGAAATTGTTTATCTTTTAGAACTTTGAAAATAGGGCTCCAAGCTCTCCTAGACTGCAGGGTTTCTGTATATAAATCTGTGCTATTCTAATTGGTCTTCCATGGTAGGTGATCTGGCTTTTGTCTCTTACTGCCTTTCAGATTTTTTCTTTTATACCTACTTTGTTTAGGCAAATTATTATGTGTCTCGGAGTTGGTCTTCTCATTTATTGTCTTACAGGGGTTCTCTGAATCTCTTGTTTTGAATTTTTGTGTCACTGATGAGATGAGGGAAGTTTTCTCAATAATCTCATGGAATGTTTGTTCCAGGGTGACCTCTGTTTCTCTTTCTGTTTCAGGAAGTCCAATTACTCTTAAATATTGTCTCTTGAAGTAATTGCTCACCTCTTGAAGGTTTTGTTCTATCTTTTTAAGCTTCTTATCTATGTTTTTGACAGTTTGGGTTAGTTCTATATTTTGGTCCTCAAGCTCTGAGATTCTTTCTTCTGCTTGGCTAATTTTGCTTTCCATGCTTATCAGTTTGTTATTTATTTCATTCACAGTATTCTTTATTACTGTTATCTCAGTTATCAACTTCCTAGTTTCTTCTTGTCTCTCCTCAATTCTTTTTAATCTCTCCATTAATGTCTTGATATCTAAGTTTGTAGTTTGAGATCAGTCATTCTGGGGGCTCTTCAGTGTTTGCATTCCGAAGTCAGTTTTCTCAGTGTCTGCCCTTCCAGGGGTCTGGGAGAGACCCATATTCTTCTTCTGGTTTTTCTTCATTTGTGTAGATTTTTCTCTCTCTCCTCCTTTCCCTCCCCTTCTTTAATTCTGTTTTTCAGGGAAGGTGGGGTTCTTTTACTTCTTTTATTCAATCTCCTGTTCTTTCCTATGAGGATCCTCTGGCTTTGTTCACTTTTGAGGCTGGAGTGTGGACTGAGGTCTGTACTTTTTGCAGTTTTGAGGTTTAATTGAGGGGGAAGCTGTGATTCAGAATCTATCTGCTGATCCCAGTATTTACCAACAGGTATATGGGCACACTGGAACCTATTTCCCACTGCCTTACAATCTGTCCTTGCAGCGGGGTGTAGGATTGCTCCCTGGAACAAAAGGAAGTATGAAAAAGGAAAACAATGGATGAAGTGTGGGTCAAGGGGAAGTTAGAGAAAGAGAAGAGTAAGAGGGAAAACAGACACACATACCAACTAACGGGTGAAAACGAGACACAAGGCCAGAAAAGAGTGAAAAACAGACACACAAACAAAATTCCTTAAAGCATACCAGTAATCACACAAAGGCAGTTCAATAAAATCATGCCTTTTGATGCATTTTTCCCCAACACAAACAGGTAGTCTAAATCAAAAAGCAAACAAAAGTGAGCAAAACAAACAGTCAAAGCAATAAAATCAAAAGTCAAAATAAGAAACCAGACTAGCTCTGGAATCTTTCCTGAGTGTCTAAAGTCTCTTCAGCTCTGATCTCTAGCCTCTCCTCTTTGCTTTCAATGGAAGCTTGCTACCTGAGAGGTCTGCAATGGCTGAGTTGCCTTTATCAGGTTCAGCATAGGGGAGCGGCTTTCGCCTCCTGCTTAGTGACATTACCTTGGAAACCAAGGTGGAAGCTGCTCATAGGTGGGCAGGGCAATGCAAATCTCTGCCTGGAAAATGGCCAAGGTGGGCAGCTCCTCTTTCGTAGATCCTTTGTCTCCACCCATCCTTTCTCTCTGCTCATCTGAGGCCATGGACAATCCACTATGACAGGCTGTGGAGGCATGTCAGGCACTGAGGATCAGCAGTACAGCTGGGCACTGGATCTGGTGTGCCACCAGTGGCCTGGGGTAGAGGAGGGAGCTGGCGAATCCCTCTTCTGGAGCTGAGAGCAGCTTGTCAGCACCTCCTTAAGATATACTCTGTTCCCTTACACAACCATGGAGTCTCATGCTGGGTGCCTCAGCCAGAGCAAGAGTGGGACTAGAGCTCCAAAGGGCAGGTGGTGAGCAGTGACAGTGGCTTTCGTCCCCACACAGGGCACTTCAGCCAGGAGTGGAGCTGGTATCTCTGAGGGGCAGTGCCTAGAGCCTCCCTGGGTGATGGCAGCTTGAAATAGGGCTGGGCGGGGGTCCAGAACCCAGGGCAGGGAGCTGGAGCTTAGAGGAGCGAGCACTGGGCTGCTGGTCTGGGAGCCCGGTCAGGGAGGGAGCTGGCAGTGACTGGGTGCCAGGTGGATCAGAGTAGTCAGCAAGGGAACCCAGATCTCCACAAGGCCGTATCCAAGGGCCTTCACAGGGTGAGCTGTTGTAGCCAGGGAGGAAGCTGGGGTCTCCACACGGCCAGGGCCCGGGGCGCATATAGTGGAGCAGCAGCAGCCGGGGGGCCACAATAGCCGGCATTGCATGGGACCGAGGGTCTCTGGGCCTTGGACCGGTGAGGCTGGCGGTGGGCAGGGGGATGGGGGAAGGAACATAAGAGTCTTTTTGGGAACTCACTTTTGGAGTATCTCACAGTTCCACCTATGCTGTCACCATCTTACTAGAACTCACAGATTAGTTTTTAAAACTTTATTGAAGCCTCGTTTATCAAATCTTTCTGTCATAGATTGTGCCTTTGGTGTTGTATATAAAAAATCATCGCCAAACTCAAAGTCATCTGGATTTTCCTTTATATTATCATCTACGAGTTTTATAGTTTCACATTTTACATTTAAGGATATGGACTGTTTTGAGTTAATTTTTGTGTAAGATCTGCCTAGATTCATTTTTTTTTCATCATGCGTATGTCCAGTTGTTTCAGGACCATTGGTTGGAAAGAATATCTTTATTCCAGAAAAAATGAGCAAAATGGAAAAAAATTAGATATATAGATATAGACTTATATATGTAGATATATAAATATTTATATACATACACACATGTACACACGATCACATTCCTCCCACCTTTGCTAAGATGATAGTATGTTTCTTGATCTACTCTGACAAATTCTATCTTTTGGTGAGTGAATTTTGTCCATTGACATTTTAAGTCATATATATATATATATATATATATATATATATATATTCTCTATATATTTATGCATTTATCCCCAATTATTGCTGGGATGTATGTAGTGACTACTGAAACAATTCTTTAAAAAGAATACTTCTTGCCCAATAAACTTATTGCCTGCTTCTAGATTGCCTGTTTTGTCATTCTTAAAACATAGAAAAATCTTGAACATCTTATTATTAAAGTCAACAGGGCACATTTTAATTATCTTTATAATTAGAAATATCTGTCCCTCTATAAATGAGAGAGAGGCTTTGAATGCTTCTAACCTGTCAAAGCCAAATGTGTTTGTGTCATTTCTGAAGATAACTATTATTCCCCAAGCCTGTAGTATTTTCATTGAAAGGGATTATTTTTTCTTATACAACTGAGTCCAAATGCTTTTCACTTGAAAGTGAATTGCTCATTCATGTGAGTGTTTTAGTCTGTGAATGCCCTATAATTATGCTTTAATTAAATAATGGCACAAGGTAATATACCAGTGAAGATATTAAGGAGATTCAACATTCAAATGAATTATAGAATAGCAATTCCTGAAAAAATATCTAGAGCAGGGAATGAATAAGGAAATAATGATGTTACAAAAGAATGGAAGCTAATTTTTTTCCTCTTGTTATTTTTTAAGATAAATGAATACGGGTTAAGATTTGGAAAAGTTAATTTAATGTCTTTCAGTCCAAGGTTGCCAATTCTACCTGATAAATGTTTTTATAATATGAAAATAATGCCACTTTTACATTTTTATTTTCCAAAATAGTACCACTTTCAGATACTTCTGATGAGTAACTGGGCTGTTATGGTTCAACATTTTTACTGCGATTACATGTATGATTCAATGAGGGTACCCTTTCACTAAACATCCAACTTATATTCATTTCAGTCCTATCCTGTTTGTTGGCTTTTCAATAATAATTGGCTAATTAAAAATGAGAGACACTTTTGTCACTGTGTGCAAGAACTTTTCTATCATTTTTAAAAATGTTTCAGCAAAATGTGAAAACTCTTATTTTACATTGCCAAGAAGGAAGATAAGAGCTAGTTTTTCAAACATGTTGGACATGATGCCTACTAAGCATTTTAGAATTTTATTAAAAGGAAATAAACTCAAGAGTATGTTCCATGTTTCTTCAGCAGCACTGGAGCTGTTGGAAAAGTTTCTACTCTTTTCAGTCCCCAAGCTGGTATAATGGTTTCTCTGACCCCCAGAACCAGGATGGTTTCTCCATCAATCTTATATGACACCCATTACTGACTTTGAGTCCAGGGGTCCTGCTGATCAGTCTCTTTGACTTAATCTGTGCATAGATTCAGTCATCTTTGGAATCAGAAAATGTCAGAATGTCCTAGACCTTAATATTGCCAAGACTCAGTATAGCTCTTTACTCTGCTGTACTTTTTGACACTCATCAATTTCATGAATTTACCCCCCACCCATCTAATTATAGACTTTTCAGCTGCATTTTCAGAAAAGTTGTTCCTCTGTTATAAAATTGTCAAAGCCAAGAGCTTTTTATGATCTGATTGAAACTACAGTGTGGGGAAAGTAGGGTTCTCCACACTGAGCAGCCTGACATGAAGACTTCTTGACTGTCACAGAAATGTTCTTAGGAAAAATGGTGATGATGATATGAACTACAACTAATTGATCACATAATAGGTGCCATGCCTCTGCTATTTGTTTTAATTATAGTATTTCCATATTCACAACATTTCTGCAAGGTAGTTATTATTGCCTCTATTTGGCAATCACTAAAACTGGGGTTCACAGGGTTTAACTACCTGGTCAAACTCAGACAGCCATTAAATTTTGAAGACCAGCTCTTAATCTAAGTGTTCCTGACTAGTTTTTCAAAACCACACTGTCGTTGTCTTATTATCACTAATTCTTTTCTTTATTTTTTATTTTAAATATGTGGGGTACAATTCAGGGTTAGGTATACAAATGTTCATTATACAAGTACCCTTGTTGATGAGTTGTCCCCCCCACCTCCTGTCCCCTGGCAGTTTCCCACTACTACCAATCCCTTTCTTATAGTACTACGATAGTTGTTCAAGGTCCGCTTATGGGTGAGAACATGTGATAATTGGTTCTTTATTTCTGATTATCACTAATTCGATGAAAGCTTCTCTGTGACCCTGAAAATTTTACCTAAGTTACTTAATTTTTCTGCATGTCTGGTATTTTTTTGTGTGTGTGTAAAAAGGAAATAATTGTCCTGATCCACCTCAATGAACTTGAATGAAGATGAAATAGACTTATGTATATAAACAGTCTTGTAAATTATACTTCACTACAATGGTTAACAAGCATTGTAATAGTATTAACTATTATATTTTGAATAGCAATAATAATTATCTCTGAAATGATTGGTGTAACAAAACTAAGGGAGGTCATAAATGGATCCAAATTACATTTGGTACAGATCTGGTTTAAACATGGTACAAAAGCTATTAAATATAGATTTATTTCCTTAAATAAGCATGTTTAGAAGCACATTTACAGAAAATAGTTGCCAAGAAAAGGCAAAACTTTGAAAATATAATAGTTAAGGAACACTGTAGATAACACAAATTCCTTGATAAATTCTGGGCAAAATTATACTCACTTTGTTAAAGTACATCATTTTTTTTCCTCACATTTTTGAATTTAGACCCAGGTTAGCCAGGCTCAATCCATGTCTTCCCCTTATCCTTTTTTCTTTAGATTTCTCCACCAAAACTTCAACACGTGTGACAGATGCAATTTACTCTGTACCACTCTCACCCCTCATCCCACCTGAGTCTCTAAATGGCTATGAACAGAAAGAAGTTAACATTGTTCCTGAGGATTGCAAATCTGATTAAAATTATATGGTATCTAATTTAGAGTACATTATTCTCATTTTAATTTATGAACATGTGTTGCATTTGTCAAATAGGAAATACTTTTGGATACAGATACAGCAATCTATGAACCAGAGATGAAGCTACATTTTCAAACACCTCAATGGGGGGTGAATTATTTGTCTCTAATTTTCTCTCTCTCTTTCTCTCTTTCATTCTCTCTTCTTTTTTAATAGAGAGAAAAATTAAAAAAATTTAGATATATAGATATAGATTCATATATGTAGATACATAAACATTTATATACATACACTTACACACGCACACATTACTCCCACCTCTGCTATGATAACAGTATGCACTTTTATATATAATTTTTTTATTTCTTGAGATTAGTTAGTTTCTAAATACTTTTATTTCAATTTTATATGGCATAGAATAGTTAAACAGTGATAATGGGAGAGCAGAGGATAAAAAGAGCATGAAGAACGGATAACGGATACTCAGTCAGAGTCAGTCAGAGTTGGAAAGTGGTGAGGTGTTACAGGGCATTAGAGATAGAGAGATTATAAAGCAAAATCTTCTACCTAGATTCCTAGCCCCTATGCTGCCATATTCACACTACCCCTCTGAAAGAAGAGAAAAATATTGTGAACATGAACTAATACATCTATATATTGGAAACTGGAACTGCACTTTTATTAATCCACTGGCTTACCCTCTTTGTTGCCTTGATATTTGTGTTTTAAAATGTTTCTGTATCATACAGGTGACAGTAGTCTCTTACATTTGGTGTCTAAGGCAGATTTGCTGACACAGTCTACACATTTCACTTTAAAATTATGCATTCCTGGAAATATAATAGTCTAACCAATGACATGTTTGCGAAGTATAACAAAGTGATTGAAATATAGATTTGTGAGTCAAAAAGAACTTGGCCACACACCCTGGTGAAACACAGTTTAACAGCCTATAGTAAAGAAAAAAGAATAGAAGTCCAAGAGATGCACAGGTGACTTCAGGTCCCATGTAGAGGCAGAATACCTACATGTGTGTTACAGGGAAATATTATGTATAGAAAAATATGTAATAAAGTCAATAGCATGAATGTGATCTTAGATAAGTCATTATCAATCACAATTCATAAAAAAAATCTCATTCAAAATGAATTTTTGAATAGCTTTAAAAAAATAATTTGAAATTGACTTTTTAAAACTATACTATAACATATATTTCACAATTTATAAAGAGAAGTAAAATGAATTGCATAGATTAAAGTAGTTTCATTTTACTATTTTAGCTTCCTTAGGACCATATAAAATATCCAAATGAAGTCTGAATTATTTTGCTTAAAAAATTATTTTAGCCGGGCTCGGTGGCTCAGCCTGTAATCCCGTGCCTTTGGGAGGCTGAAGTGAGTGGATTGCCTGAGTCCGCCCATTCGAAACCCGCCTGGGCAACTTGGCGAGACCTCATCTCTACAATAAATCAAAAAATTAGCCGGGCGTGGTAGCGCGCGCCTGTAGTTCCAGCTACTTGGAAGGCTGAGGCGGAAGGATCGCCTGAGCCCAGCAGGTGGAGGTTGCGGTGGCCGGGAGCGACCATTGCACTCCAGTCTGGGCGACAGAGTGAGACTCCAACTAAAAAAAAAAAAAAAATTATTTTAAGTTGGTAAGGACATTGAGAATATTGGCACAATTTAATATCTGGAATTTTGTAACCCATGTTCTTAAATATAACTTTATTATATTAAATTATGAGTAATTCATCGTCATAATCCTACCATGTTGATGCTAACATGTAATGTTTTAAGTGTTTAAACTTTTAAAACTTAAATATTAAAAATATATTTTTCACCCAAATAATTTGATTTTAAAGACCAAGTTCTGAAAATGAAATCACTAAGTCTGTCTACACTATGATGAGGCTTCTGAAACATTCACTGGACATTGAGTGTATTACTCAATTTAACCTTTTAACTGTGTACAACATTCAAACCTAAAAGTTACTGGTACTTGATTGTTCAAATCACATCTATATTGAGTTTTTAAAAGATGCATTTTTTTTTCTTGCATAAAAATAGAACAGGCACGATAAGCATATAAAGACTCATGCCTATACTCAGGTAATTAAAGTTAAGTTATAGATATAATTGATACAACTTAAGGTAGACCCTTTCCTAGAGCTGGGTGAGCATGATTGGCATACATCTATGTAACAAAGTGTATTTTGAATGCCTAAATCTTATTGATGGAGAGCCATGGAAAAATTTCACCTAAAAGAGTAACATAAATATGTTAGGAAAATTACTCTTGTGGTAAAATGAGTCAGGGGAAACTTTTGTAGAACTATTGAGATGATCGAATAAGGCAATATAAAAGAAGGAAAGATTGACGAACATTTTGATAATTAGAATATATAGAATTTTCTGATAAATTAATCATATACAGACTTAGAGCAGAAGAAAGCCTATATATGGTGAATCATAGGTCAGTTAGGTAGTGGTGAAATCATTTCCCAAGATAACTCTAAAGAGACACATTTTCAGAGATGATGATGAATCTCTTTTGGGAACCATATGATTCAAGGTCCAGTGAGGAAATAAAAATATAGGTGTGAATGTAGATTTGAGGTCTGAATTGGTCCTCATTTGCCTATAGGCTGTTGCTTCAGCCTGTTATACATTCATGAATGGGTTAATACATATAAAGCCTAAAACAATGAATGATGTATGGAAAGAACTCAGTAAATGTTAGCTACTACTACTATCCCTCAGGAAGAATATGTTAAGTAAGTAGAAAAATAGGACAGACCTTAAAAAAAAATTGTCCTCTGAATGTCATGTTATAAAATCAACACATAATGAATGAGGACAGAGGTATGAAAAGTCATTGCAAAGAAAAATGATACTCATATGACTTGACTATAGTTACTAATGTAGCTGTAGCTGTTACCTGAGACATTTGCCATTGCTAAGTCTTTCTTGTTTATTTTTAAATTTTAATTATTTATTTACTTTTTACATAATGACAAACAAAAATAAATCATCAAAACGAGGAAGCTCCTAAATGATGTATCAGTATATTTCACAAGTTTCATTTGCCTTAAATTAAGCTTCATAGTTTCTAGCTATGGAAATTTGAAGAAACTATTTAACCTCTCTTCATCTTACTTCTCTATCACTACAGAAAAATTCACATTGCCCACAACACAGGTTCTGTATTAGTTTGGGTTTCTCTAAAAGTAAGAATTTATTTCAGTACAGACAGTTAATTTGGGGGAAGTAGTGTAAGGAAAACCAGAAAAGAAATAGGAAAATGACACAAAAAAGGAGAGGATTCTAACAAGGACAGCAGTATTAAGCCACCTACCACAGTGGTTTTAATCCTGCAGAGACATGATTGCAAATAGGCTAGAGCTGGGCTTAGTGGTATGCTCCTATAGCCCCAGCTACTTGGGAGGTTGAGGTAGATCTCTTGAGGCCAGGAGCTTGTTTTAAGAGTTATATGTATTAACCCATTCATGAATGTGATAAAATATGATAGAAGCAGCAGTAGTCATAAATGGATGTGGGTACCAGAAAATGGAAGTAGCAGATGGGCCATAAGTCAAGGGATGTAGGCACCAGAAAAAACAAGGAAATAGTTATTTAGCCTTTAGAGCTACCAGAAGGAATGCCATACTACTGACCCCTTGAATTTAGCCCGATAAGACCCATTTTGAACTTAACTTCAGAACTGTAAGATAATACAAATGTGTTGCTTTCAGCCATATAATTTGGTATAATTAGTTACATAGAAACAGGTTTTATGAAATAAATAAATAAACCTCATAATTATACCATGTAGATGACAAGGAACTGAGGTATGTCTATGTCATCTCCCAAGTGTTTTCAATTTAGGGCTATTCTTCCTAATTTTCATTCTCTTCAAATAAGGGGAAAGAATTTTCTTTCCTGGTTATGGAATAAATGTTTCAGGCACAGAGATGCAGAAACTGGCAGTTCGCAGTCAGCAAAGAAAAATCGAAGGAATGAGTAAAGTGGAAACTGACAATCTGATTAAGGATTACATGAGATTATGTAAACCGACATCTTGCTTGGTCCGTATATTGGCTGCAGGATACATGTTACATTCCTTATTATTTCCTTTCTGTCAGACTCATACTTTTCTTTCAAATCCAGCTCAGATGTCACCTGTTTTTTGAAAGCTTCCTATCTACAGGAAGCAGAATTGACTTTGAAGTACTATGTGTGCATACTTCACTGAAATACTACCATATTTTGTCATCATTATTTATTTGCATGTTTTTCATTGCCACTAAATTATGCATTCTCGAGAGCAAAGACCATGTTTAATTGTAAAATTCATTTGAAATCCTCATTTATAATATAGTATAATAGTTTTGGCCCATAAGAAACATCTGCTGAATGGATAAACTTTTATTTTCAAAACTTGGCTCTCATCTCAGATGGAGAATATATTTTACAGTGATTTTATACCTCCTGTGAAATTATGTAGGCCCTTGCATTATATTTCTGAGGATTCTAGACCTTTGTTTTCTTTTCACAAGAGCAACTTCACCAAGAAACAACTCCCAGAATGTAGAATACTTTGGTTGTCCAACATCATTTCCACTAAGGAACAATTCCTGTCAGTTTCACTAAATGTCCTGCCACTGCAAGGTGACACTGGGTAACAGAGACCAATAATCTAATTAGTGTTTGGAAATAGTTTTAAAAAAATTCTGAACATCTGTAAAAAATTGAGGCTTTCTGTGGATGTATATTTATTAACTAGAGAAAATACTGACCTGCTACTAACAGGCCAGCAGAATGAATGAAGGTATATACTTTATTCTTCTTTGTTTCCACATTTATAACCTCTACAAAGTTGAGAACAGCTGTTTCACTGGCAATGTGCCATATATTTTGGGCAAGTAGGGCGGCAGGGTGACTAATGTGCACTGTAATGGCATTATAAGTGACTCACTGGAGTGCAATTATCGGTATAGTTGCCACATGCTTGGTTTATGATTAGGTTAATCAGTTCCTTAGCTGTTTTCACTCTGTGTCTTCCTCTGGTAAATTTGAACACTTTATTTTCTTGCCTGGGGAACCTAGTCATAGACTTTATTTGTAGTTGTCCCCTGGTCAAATTTCATGTCACCTTTCCTGCAAGTTGCTATTTTCCTTGGGTCATATTTGACCCCACAGACCAGTTTACAAACTGAGCTACTGTGTAAAATTTAAACAATGCAGGAGTCTCTCAAGGGAGTTTCTCAAGGGTGCATGCTATTTTCTTATTGCTTTTCTTATTTTTATTTGTTGTCATTGGGACACTCTGGGAGGGGATGATGTTAATTCTTCACATTAAAATGGGCTTCACGTAGACAATTCATGGTGCCCCTCAATTTGCAAAAAGCCATAGGAGAATGGTTTTGGGAGTACACCATAAGCTACGGTCTAATATTAAAAAAACAATCAGCCAGGCTCGGTGGCTCAGCCTGTAAACCCGCGCCTTTGGGAGGCTGAGGTGAGTGGATTGCCTGAGCCCGCGGGTTCGAGACCCGCCTGGGCAACTTGGCGAGACCTCATCTCTACAATAAATCAAAAAATCAACCGGGCGTGGTAGCGCGCGCCTGTAGTTCCAGC
>CAUYQG010028398.1:0-45352 GCA_963574415.1 Tarsius wallacei | reverse complement strand
AAAAAACAACAGATGTTGGAAAGGATGCAAAGAAAAGGGAATCTTCTACACCGTTGGTGAGAGTGTAAACGAGTACACTCTCTGTGGAAAAGATCTATAAGATCTAAAAACTGACCTTCCATATGACTCAGCAATCCCTCTTCTGGGAATATACCCAGAGGATCTCAAATCATTCTACAAAAAAAAATACCTACACACGCATGTTTATTGCAGCACTATTCACAATAGCAAAAACACGGAACCAATTCTGTGCTGCTCACTGAAAATGGCACGGATAAAGAAAATGTGGTACATATACACGATGGAATATTATGCAGCTATAAAGAAGGACAAAATTATGAACTTCGCAGCAACTTGGACAGATTTAGAGTCTATCATACTCAGTGATACCACAGAAACAAAGAACTGAGCAGCACACATTCTCACTCATAAGCGGACCCTGAACATTTATCATAATACTACAAGAAAGGGATTGATAGCAGCAGGTCACTGCTGGGGGAGGAGGGGCACATAACACTAATAAGGGTACCTGACCTCAAACCAGGCACAGTGGGGACTAAAGGGAGGTCCAAACTTCACCTGTACGATGATCACTTATATACCTAACCCTAAATTGTACCCCACATCTTTAAAATAATAAATAAATAAATAAAATGTGCTTAAAAGAAATTCTGACAAAAAAATATGGTTTGAGGACCAGTGTCTGTTCAAAACAAATATTTGTTATGAGTCCACAATGAGATAGGTGCAGAAATTGACAGGAAGCATTTAGAAACTTGCATTGTAATTTGATATTATTGACAACTAAACACATGATTTTAAGTAATTTTTTTTTTGTCATATGGACCAAAAGTATCAGTTGATGATGAATTGGAAATAAAATACCTGATCCTTCATCCATACAGTTTGAGAAGCAAGACTCTAAATTCCAAGCTCGTTCTCATTTTCCAGATAGGGAAGGAGATTCAGAAAATGGGGCTGTCCAGCATCATCCAGTCAGTTAGGGGCAGAGCCAAAATCTGAACCCAGATTTCCCAATTCCGAGTTCATTGATCTTCCCCCATATGGCTCATATTTCATAGTCTATGTTAATGACTTTATGACTTATAACCTTCCCACAAGGTGATAGCCTTGAGCCCTTAAGTGTGCTCAGAAGGTGAGATGATCATATGCTAAGTGGTTTTCTGTCAAGGTGGAGAATAGGACCCTTCAGTTTCTGAACTCCTAACCCTATGTCTGGTGTTATCTGGTCCCAGATTATTGCTCCAGGCCAGTCTGTCTTTCCCAATTGCTTATACAGGATTCTGCAACTTCCAGGCAAAGTAGATGTGAGAAACTACAAATAAAAATACCAGTATCCCTTCTCATCTCCCCATGCAAAATTTCTGGGTTATGAGGAGACCCCTATGACTCCCCAATGAAACAAATAACACATTCTCCCAAATACACTGCCTCGCCTCCTATCATCCACCCAGAAGATTTTCAACCCTCACGTACATAGAAAAAAGAGCTACTTATATACCCAAAGACAGTCCAGTTCACTATTAAAAAATGCAATGAGTAATGAGGGGTAAATGTATTGTCAGTGTAAGATAGAGCAGCTGACATCATTTGTAGAGGGCTCTTAAAAACCGACAAGTCTAAATGATGCCAAAGATTCATTGACCATGTCGTCAAGATCAGCATAAAGAATGGTTACTTAAAAATGAATGAAAAATATCGATTCGAAAATGAAAAAGAAGACTCCTGCTAACATAATTCAGTTCATGAGATAAAATGGCCATATCATGGTAGAGCAAGGATCATTTTGGACACAATTGCTCAAATTTTATTCAGAAGACATTTAAATGCTTAGTAGTCTCAATTTCATATCCCACTAATTTAGCATCATTGGTGAATGATATAGGACGTGGGCCAAAGTTTGCCTGCTCTGAATAAACTCTACATAGATTGGAGACAATTATTATTAGAAATTTATTGCGGACTTGATTCATACTTAGAGGCTTATTTCTAAGTCTACATCATTTTCTCTTTTCCTTAAATTGAGCCCTAAAGAGACTTTACTAGATGAAATTGCAAGTTTATTTGTTTTGTTTTGTTTCTAAATATCTGCATGAAACAAAAAGCATTTAATTTTAAAATGTCCTATAATTCAGGTGTCCTACGACACTGAAGGGCCTTTTCTTTCAATTAATCTAGATTAGTATTGACTCAAATTTTTAGAATCACTGCATTGTTGATCTGTCTATGGCAATGAAAACATCCAGACTTATATCTATTCAAAAATATTCACCAAAAGGAATGGAAAAAAGTGAAGTTGCTATGGAAAACAATATAAAGTTTTCTCAAAAAATAAAAGTAGAATAACAGTATAATCTAGCAGTCCCATTTCTGGGGAGATACCCAAAATAATTGAAAGCAGAACTTGAAGAGATATTGCACACTCATAGTCATTGCAGCATTAGTCACAAAAGCCAAGTGGTGGAAGCAACCCAAACGTCCATCGATGTATGAATGGATAAAGAAAATGTGGCATATCCATGCTTTGAAATATTTCTCAGTCACAAAAACGTAGGAAATGCTTTCACATGCTACATCATGGATGAACCCCGAGGACATTGTGTTAAGTGAGATAAGCCAATCACAAAAAGATAAATACTGTGTGATTCCACTTATATAAGGTATCTAATGTAGCCTAACTAATAGAAACTGAAAATAGAATAGTAATTGGTTGGGGCTGAGGAGAAGGGGAATTGGGAAGTTGTTGTTGAATGGGTATAGTTTTAATTTTGTAAGATGAAAAAATTCTAGAGATCTATTGCACAACAATGTGAATATACTTATCACTACTGAACTGTACACTCAAAAATGATTAAGATGGTAAAGCTTGTGTTTTCTACCACAATTTTAAAAATAAATTAACTTAAAGAAATACTCACCAAGCTTCTACATATGCCATCGTGGAGGCTTCCGAAGGAGTGTGCTATAGTGGGAAAATAACATAGACAATGGCACTGATAGACCAAGGTTCAAATTCAGCCCTGTCATTGTGTCAAGCAAGTTAAAATATTTCAGCTCTCTCATCTATAATACATTCATCTTGTGAGACTGTTGATCAGACTAAAAAGAAACATGAATGTAAAGCTTCTAGCGTGCTCAAAAACTGATGATGATGATGATGAAGAAGGTAGAAGATGATGATGATGGCGGCAACAACTTGTTGTAAGGTGCTACAGGAGAAAAAAAAGAATCAAAACGAATTCTCAGTCCTAAAGACCTTTCAGTGTCAGGGTTTTTTTCTATTTGTTTCTATCTAGCAGATAAGGCAAACCATCCAGGTTTGTTTGTTTGTGTGTATGTTATGTGGAGCCAGTGGCATACTTATTCCCTTATTTTATAATGAAATTATTTTCAATGATAAGCCCACAACCGCCTATTGTTTTAAACTCTTTATTTCTCAGGAGCAAAATAACCTTCTCAAGTTATGACCTGCCACTGAGTTTTGCAGGCACTGCCTGTGAAAGACACAGACTGTGTTTAAAAGCCAAGAGGAAACCACTCCATACCACACTTCGTCCACTCTGTCCTTGAATAAATCAATCTCCATGCTCATATATGTTAGCTGTTGTGCAACCTGTATGTTTTATAGTTTGTAATCACAGATTATAGTGTCATGCATTATAGTTACTCTAGCATTTGTCTTCAGTGTGGATTATTTTTAGGGTCTTCTTTTTGAAATTTTCATCTTGGGAAAAACTTGTCATGGAGCATTATGATTTTGGCTGTAAAGAATTTTTAATACAGTATACTAGGTTATCTTTGGAGTGAGTAGAAAATAAAAAGGGCCAGAAAACTAAAGAATGATGGAGTTTTGTTGTGTTGTGTTTTGCCTTAAGTGATCAATAAAAACAAATAAAATTTTTAAACAAGTTTCAGACTTTGATTATCTAGACCAGGGGCTGGCAGTTTCTGTAAAGAGCCAGATAGTAAATATTTTAGGCTTTTCAGGCCATACTGTCCCTGTCACAACTATTCAGCTCTGCTAATGAAGGGCAACAGCAACCATAGATGATATATAAATAAATTAGTGTTGCTGTATTGATGGACACTGCATTGTGAATTTCATAGAATTTTCACTTGTCATTAGATATTATTCTTTTGACTTTTTCATCCATTTAAAATGTAAAAAAATATTCCTGGCTTGTGGGCTATCCAAACACAGGCCACAGGTAAAACTTGACCCTAAGGCTAGAGTTTGCTGACCCCTAGTCTAGGCTAATTGTCTTTTGGAATGTCATCGGTACCAAGAGATGTCCTAAACATCCACAGAATAAAACTCAAACATCATTGATAGCACACCAAGGCTTTCATTATCTGAACTGAATCTTTTCTCTTATTATCATGCTCCAGCCATCCTCCATTTAGGTGCATCCAGTTTTTCATCATTCCCATGACTGCCATATCACCATTTTTCTCTCTTTTTTCCACCATTTCTACATGGTAAAAAATAACTCATGTCTTAAGGTACAGCTCCAGTGCCATGTTCTCCACAAAAATTCCTTGATACATTCCTTCTCTCCATTGGAACAAATGTTCATGACCTTCATGTTCATGTTCATGTCCTTCACGTTCACAGACTTTTTTGTATATCTGATCTGTGAGATTTGTGTAAATGTCATGTATTCTTATAATATTTTTATTATCTATATTCTAATCAGATGGTCATCTCTGTGAGGACAGAAAATGTATCTCACTAATAGCTGTGTATTCCTCCAAAGTCAATTCTCAACACAATGCCTTGTATGTAACAAGTGTTCAATAAATATTTGTTGACAAATAGATGTATTAATGTATTCAAACATGTAATCAGAGATATGCCCACTAACATACCTTTATCTTTCTTCCCTCAGAGCCCTGGTAAGAATGGGACGGAGAAAAGTTTTCATCTGAAAAGGAGACAATTCTTGAAGAGCTGTGAAACATTTGGGGCTACTTGTAATCTGAGCCCTCTCTCATGCTGGAGGCAAGTAGGCACATCTTTCATGGCTTCTGAGGGAATATTTCAGAGAATCTTAGCAAGGTTAAGGCTTTAAGGAACCTTAGAAATCACATGATCCCAGCAGTCTTTGTAAAATGAGAAGGTGAGGCTCCCAGAGATAAGGGAACCCACTGAAACACCCATAGAGTCACAGATGGGACATAGCAGCTTTGAGCCAAAGCTTGTTCAACACCACTTTGTTGAATGTACATTTTCATTCCTTTAGGGCAAATACCCAGGATTAGAATTTCTGGGTCAAAAGTAGATGCATGTTTAACTTTTTAAGAAAAGCCAGATGTTTTTCCAAAGTGGTTGTACCATTTCACATGTCCACTCAGTTCCTTCACATCCTCACCAACACCCAGACTGGTCAGAGTTTTAATTTTAGCTATTCTGGTGGGTCTGTAGTGGTATTTTATTGTGCTTTTAATTTGTGTTTTCCTGATGACTAATAATGTTGAAATTGTTTTATATGGTTATTGATCACTCAATAAAGTGTCTATTCAAGTCTTTTGCCTTCTTTTTATTGAGCTTTCTGTCTTCTTATTGGGCTATAAGAGTTCTGCAGTTTTGTCATATTTTTAAAAGTCTTGCAAATCGTTTTCAGAACATTTGACCAAATAAATGTATTTTGGCTCACAGTATTTCATTACTGACTTGCCCAAATATATACTATTTTTTTCTTTTTGGTGGGACAGGGTCTCACTCTATCACCCAGGCTGTAGTGCGTGATCATAGCTCACTGCAGCCTCCAATTCCTGTTCTTAAATGGTCCTCCCACTCTGGCCTCCCAGAATGCTGGGATTACAGGCCTGAGTCACTGTGCTCAGCCTCAGTATATTTCTAAGGGTGATACAACTTATATTTCTTCATTTACCACACTGTTATGTACTTTCAACTGAAATACTTGATTTCTGCCACAGATTGTCACAAAAAGTTACAATATTCCAATCTAATATATGAAAATAGATGTGGAGCAGATTGGATTTCTCATATTGTCATCAGGCCTGTTGACTCACAGCTATTTGGTTTGCAAAGCCTTCCTGGGTAGATGGGTCAATGTTTATTTCCATGGATTTTGCTGTTCTAAATCAAATCAACCAACCAACAAGCCTTTACTGAGTGCTCTAAGTCATATCTGTAAGGCAGCTCATGCATTACATATTAAATTCCAGTTCACAAATCCAATTCCTCTTTTTTAGCCCTAAGTTTTATTTGCTTTCTTTTGAAAGCCTGTATTAAGCTTTTTCATCATTTTTAGAAGCCAGATGTCCAACGGTGAAAGCAAATTATTTCACTGAAACTTGACATTATTATAAGTTCAGTACAAGTAATAATAATAACATTGATAAAACCTTAACTTTCCACAATAATTCATAGCACATATATAAAATTCAATTATACCTAACGACTACCACATACAGCAGAAATTACCTTTCTGTTTCACTGATAAGGAAAGTTTTAAGAAGTAAAGAAACTCATCTGCAGTCATGTAGCTGTTGACCAATAAGGAGAAAATCTGAATCCTTGTCTCATGAAAGAACTTACTAGTGTTTCCATACTATGATGAATATTTTCCAAAAATGAAGAGTCTATTCCAAACTTAAACGTGATATAGCAAATGTAATTCTGCTAAATGCTATTCAAGATCAGATAGCCTAGAAATTTGGCTCTTTTTTTAGTTTATGCAAAAATATTTTAATGGTATATTCTAATTATTTAAAAAGACAACAAAGAGTCAGAAAAGTACAAAGAAGAAATTAAAAATAAGCTGAAGTCATACCACAGTTAAGATGTTTGGAAAATTTGAACATCTTTCCAGATTGTTTACCCTCAATTTCCCTTTCACTTTGTTACACACATACACACCTACATGGAATTATTGGGATCCTATGCCTATATATCTTTACTGCCAAGTGTCCTTTACAAGCCATGTCAGAGATTCCAGGGCACACCTCAAATGTGCTGGGAAGCGCTATTCCACTCCAGCAAGCCTGTTACATGGCCAACCTGCTGCTTCTACACTAAGGATTGTAGTGAGCTAGATCCTGGCTCTGCAGGGCACTGCTATTCTTGCTAGGTGACTGTGACTGCTTCTCTACTCTTAACTTTTCAGAAGGGAACACTATTATTCTATCACCCTCTTCATCATAAGTGAGGGATATACACCTCTTCCATATCTCACATCAACCCATATCACAAACCAGGCTATACCTTTTTCACAAGACTTCTTGTAAAGTTGGCAATATTAGAAAAAGAAGTAAAAACAAATAGTTTGATAATAGTACCCAAATAAAGACCCATCTTTAGGGTCCCTCAGGATATGGATTCTTAGCTTTGCTCCCAGCCAAACTTTATAGGACAGCTGACCTCTCACCACTAAAAGCTCATGAGGCTTTCTCATGTATCATCCTGATTCTAGGTTCCAGAAAGAGAAGAACTTATTCCAGTAAAATGGCCACCCAACCAGTCCTCATTTTACATGCCAAACTAAACTCTTTGCAGGATGATCAAGATGGAGAATGACATGCTTTCTAGGTGCAAACACTGATTCAACTACAAAGATATGATCCAATCTTATGACCACAACATAGGTAAGATGACACTTATTAATGGAAAACTTTATTAGATATTGAGCATGAGAATATGAGTACATCTACTGATTGACCTTGAGCCCACTAATCTTTTCAGCATCCCATCCAAACCTGTTTTCAAGCAGCTTCCTGACATAAGTGCCAACCAGAGAACTGTACTCGTAACTCACTTTATTTGGTGTACTTCCTCCTTGTTGCCTTGTATCTCACGTTTTAAATTTCTGCTCAGGGAGATGTGCTGAATTCACACCTGAGTAACATAGCTCTCCTTTTATAGGCAAACAACAAATTCAGTTATAGAACTACTTTGATTTTTTTTTTTTTTTACCATTTATCACCTAAGTTCAATTCCCAAAGTTTCCATTACTCAGTTTCAAATAAAACTACGTTTAAGAACAAAAAACTCAGTAGAGCCCATTTTTGGCTTGCTTCACCAATCTTCTCTGCTGAGTTTCTTTTTAGTGCTTTCTCACTGGTAATTAAAAATTGTACAAAAACACACATACAGAAGCTCCTCAACTTATGATGGGGTTATGTCTTGATATGCCATTGTAAATTGGAAATATTGTAAATCAAAAATGCATTTAGTTAACTCAACCTGCCAAACATCATAGCTGAGCCTAGCCTACCCTAAACGTGCTAAGAACATTTACAATAGCCTACAGTGGGGCAAAATTATCTAACACAAAGCCTACTTTATAATAAAATGTTGAATAACTCATATAATTTATTGACTACTGTACTGAAAGGGAAAAAGAGAATGGTCATATGGGTACTTGAGGTACAGTATCTACAGAACACATATCACTTTTGCACCATCGTAAAGTCAAAAAATTGTAAGTTGAATCATTGTAAGTCGGGGACTATCTATATACATATACAGATACACATATCTGTAAACACATAGATAAATATAAAAGGCTGGTGCATAAATTTGTAGTATTTGTTTTTGACATGGCAACACTGCAGTGTTGGGAGTTTGTCGTTTATCATTTGGAGTGACAATGTTGTGCTTGTGAATATACCTTGCATTTTGCAGATTTGAAGAAAGTTTGTGCTATTTGGGGGCTAAAGAAGATGGAGTGTCAAGCAGAAAAAAGCAAACACTTCCAACATATTCTTCTGTTTGTGCTTAACAGAGGAGAGAAGGCAGTGGAGGTGGCTCCAAACATTTGTGCCCTGTATAGAGAGAATACCTTCAGGGAAAGCACAGCAAGAAAATGGCTTTGTCATTTCAAAGAGAGACACATTTACCTAGTGATTCTCCATGTTCAGGATGATCATCAGACCTTGATGAAGACCATTTAAATGCTTTAATCTTTGTAGATCCTGGATGTTAAGCCTTTGTCAGACCTTCTGGGAACATACCCAGAGAAACTTAAATCACTCTACAAAAAAGATACCTGCACATTCATGTGTATTGCAGCACTATTCACAATAGCAAAAACATGGAACCAACCATGCTGCCCATTGAAACTGGATTGGATTAAAAAAACTGTGGTGTATATACACAATGGAATATTACACAGCCATAAGGAAGGACAAAACTGTGTACTTCACAGCAACTTGGAAGTATTTAGAGTCTATCATACTCAGTGGTCTATCAAAGAAACAAAGACCATGAACATTAACCATAATACTATAAGAAAGGGATTGGCAGTAGCTGGAAACTGCCAGGGGAGGTGGGGAGCGGGGGGCACAGAACATCAGTAAAGGTACCTGATCTCAAACCAGGTGAAGTAGGGAACAAAGAGAGGCCCAAACTTTACCTTACGATGATGACCACTTGTATACCTAATCCTGAATTGTACCCCATATCTTTAAAATTTTTAAAAACTGCTTTAATCCATGTCAGTCAACTCAAGAATTGGCAAATGTGATGAACTGTGACCAGTCAACCATCATGTGACATTTGCATTTCACGGGTAAGCGAAAAATGCTGTGAACTTAAAATGCTATTAACTCAATATATGTGACATGTTATATATAAAACTGTTTTACTTAAACTGAATCATTCTACAAATATGGATTTTTTTACTCAACAATATGTTATGAATATATTTCCATATCAATGAAAAAATATGGAAATATCAAGGATAGGTTTACATCATCCTTTCTAAAAGCTAAATAATTCTCTATTGCATTTACCTGCCATAATATTTTTAATCAGTTCCAATCCATATACATCAAGGCATATATATCAGACTTCTTTTGGCCACAACTGACAAAACCAAATTCCAACTAATTTAAGCAAAAAGGAGAATTTGTTGGATAATAGGTTGAAATTTTGTGGGTAGATCAAGAATGATTGGATCCTCAGGCTGAACTATCAACAAGAATTGATCTCTATATCCATCTCTCACTTCTACTCATTGTTGCCTCTTCTCACTTTCTGGATTTATTTATCTCTTTTTCCATGTTGCAGAGGAAGCAGTGCCAATATGTTGAATCTTAGGAAGATTATGATTGGCTTATGTTGGATTATATGCTGGTCTATAAAGTAATCACTGTGGTCAGAAGAATAGATTAAATTGACTGATTACCATGAGTCTTCTCACAGATTTGGAAGAGAAGGGTGGAGAGCCATGATAGATAGCCTTTCTAGAATGTTATGGCATGGAAGAAAGGAGTTCCTCAAGGAAAGATAAGAGTGCATGTATCAAATGAAGATAAAATAATGATACCAAAAGATGTTGAAGAAATCACTAGAAAACATAGCTGAATCTCTTCAAATACTGATGTGAGAATGTTAAATAAAATATCCTCCAGTAAATCTATCAGTATGTGAAAAAATAAAACATCTGAACCAGTTTCATTCATTTTAAAAATTCAAGTTTGTAAAATATTTGGATATCAATAATGATAATACTAGTATTATATTGATAGGCCAAAGAAGAGAAAGATGTATCATTAAGTTAAGAAGGAAGAGGAATAGTGGATGAGAAAAAACACTAGCCTCCCACCTGAGTCAGTTCCCCTTAAATAACTTAGAAACCTGACTCAGTCATTACCATTCAACTCTCTTTGAGCTTCCTTCATCCTCAAAGGATTCTGAAAAATACAGTTTATTTGAAAGTCTGGGCACACTAATACTCTCAACAACAAAGGAGTCTGTTGCTAAGAAAGGAAGGAAAAATGAGCCAGGAGAGATGGCTGCTAAACTCTATGTATCCTTAATTGTATATACTTGATCTATCAGGGACAGAGAGATGTATGATACACTCCACCACTATTATTCCATTTCTTGCTAAAATTTTTTCATATTTCTTGACATTGGGTTAACTGGGATACAATGGCTTCTGACGTTTATGTCTTCTTTGTGGATTTTACCTTTTATTATTTTTAAGTGACTCTTTTTGTCCTACTTCATGCTTTTAAATCTGTAATTAAAATCTTTGTTTGATTTGTGCTTGCATTTGCTTAGTATAAGATCTGACAATTAAGTTCACAAACTCATCCTCAAAAAGTGCTACATACCTCATTGCTGAATATCGCTATGGTCACCTTTGAAGTACTCCCCTTGGGAAGCTAAGCACTGACTCCAGCGCTTAGTTCACCATCAAAGCAATTTTGGAACTCTTTTTCTGGGATGGCCATCAGATCTGTCATATTAGCATTGATGTCCTAAATGTCATAAAAAAGTCTTCCTTTCAAAAAAATTTCCTTACCTTTGGGTAAAAAAAAAAAGTCATTGGGGGCCAGATCAGGTGAGAAGGGAGAGTGTTCCAATACAGTTATTTGTTTACTGGATTAAAAAACTCCCTCACGGACAGTGCTATGTGAACTGGTGCATTGTCATGTTGCAAGAGCTTCTTTGGGACATTTTTGCACACACCTTTCTCATGCCAAGATTTTCAGTTAAGATTTTCCTGTTTCTCTATCGATGTTTAGTTAGTCTGCTATGCTTCTCACAATCAGCTGACAAATTTGACCCACAATTTTATGAATTTTTACAATATTTTCATCAGCTCTGCTTGTTACTGGCCATGCTGACTGCTCTTCATCAGTGGCACTTTCTCTCCCCTCAGAAAAATGTTTAATCCACTTGTACACTGCCACTTTCTTCATGGCATTATCCCCATAAACTTGGATTAACATGTCCCTGATTTCATTTCCACTCTTGCCAAGTTTAACAAGAAATTTAATATTTGTTCATTACTCTAATTCAAGTTCTGATATTCTTGCAATGGCACACAAATACATGCAACAATAATGACCGCCACTCAGCATGACACCACCACCATCGACACTAGCACAGTTGTAAGACACTGATATGCCAAGGTCATGAAACCCTACCAAGTTTTTTGTACATTGTTGCCAACATAAGGGCATGGTGGCAAGTTCGCAAACTCAATTGTCAGGCCTTGTGTATTTGCCACATTCTTTTATTTTTAGACATTCTGATTCCTTTTGTATAGATTTTCGCTTATTTTCAGCATATATATGTATTGATTATACTTTTTTCTTGTACTGAATATATTTTTGTTTTTAAATATGAATCTTAGAGCTTTGACTGCTAACAGATAAATTTATTCTTTACATTTAATAAAATGAATACACTGGGTTTTAAATAATTTTTCATGGTGTTTATGTTTAAGTGCTTCTTTGACATTTGTTTTACTTATTTTTTCTTTTTTACATGATCTTTGTTGTCTATATCATCACTTAGCTCCTTTCTGGTAAATTTATAGTTATGTATTTTATTTTAACTTGTTTTTATAAACACGCACATTTCATCTTTTAAAAATATGTTTATTAATTCCAGAAATCTGAACCGGAGCAGCATCTACTAACAATCTCATAGAAGATGAGAGAAAATCGAAATCCTTCACTTTCCAGTTTTATTCTGTTTTAATTTTTGTCTGCTTCTGTGATTTTTGACCTAATTACTTATAGTAGAAGTGTTTGTTTACATCATTGTTTCAAATAATATTAGGTTCACCTGTAAGCTAGAAATGACCAGAAAATGGCTTAAACAACAATGCTGATCATTTTTGCTAAAGTTCACTTGTACCTCAGCCCTCCCTTAGTCTGGTCTTCACAATCTCCATCCCTCCCCTCCAATAGCTCCATGCGAGCTTCACCTGCAGAAACGTTGTTAGCTCCAAAGTCCTCTCTTAACTTTGACTAATTTTATTGTGCCAAGCCATTATTCTCCAGAGGATTAGTAAAAATTGCTCATATGTATCTATAGGGATTTTTGTGTTTTACTGATTTCTTTCTTTGGTCTTTTCCACCTTCCCTCTTCAAAGGTGAAGTGCATCAAAATTGCGTGTTGCAAGAACACCTTCAGTATTTTCTTCTATAATCTAAAGAGGGAAAACAAGGCAATCAATTTTCGACAGCATCTTTTTTCATTTTCTGCCAGAGGCACATTACCATGAAAACTGTTGTCTTTATAAAAACAAAATGTGTGTTCCATCAGTGGACACGGGGGAGATGCTAATTAGCTTGCACTAGAAAACAACTATATTTAATCTTCTTGGATAAAATTATATGACTAAACTCAATCAGTTCAGATTTGCTCAGCAGGCTCCTTGTGAAGTTTTTAATCTCATAAGAAGTTTGTTCTTGCTTATCCTTATTCAGAAGAATTCCCACTGTGGACAGGGATTGACTTGGGAGATAAAATTCTATGCCTCGAGACTGGAATAATATTAAAAATATTTCATGACTAGTCAGGCATGGGAACTGCCCAATCAGGATGTAAATAATGTATGCAGACACATGGATATGAAGTCGCTGGAAAAAAGTCCTGCCTATGAAAAACCTTGTCTCATAGGATGAGACAAATCTAGAGGCCACTAGCTCCTTTCTCTTTCTTTAAAATCTTGTGACCTGCACACACATGTTTATTGCAGCATTGTTCAAAATAGCAAAAACATGGAACCATGCTGCCCATCAAAAGAATATTACGCATGATAGAATATTATGCAGCCATAAAGAAGGACAAAATTATGAACTTCGAAACAACTTGGATGGACTTAGAGGCTATAATACTGAGTGATCTTTCACAGAAACAAAAAACCGAGTATCACATGTACTTACTCACAAGTGGACCTTGAACAACTATTGTGATACTATAAGAAAGGGATTGGCAGTAGTGGGAAACTGTGGGGGTGGGGGTTGGCAGTTGAGGGAAACTGCCAGGGGTGGGGGGGGCACACACTCCATCAACAGGAGTACCTGCATAATGAACATTTGTATACCTAACCCTGAATTGTACCCCACATCTTTAAAATAAAAAAATTAAAATCAAAAAAAAATATTAAAAAAAAATAAAATCTTGTGATTCTTCTTCCAGCTGGTGCTCCACAATCAGCTAAAAAACCCTTAAGCATGTCTAAAGAAAATGACCTGGAATTTGTGGAGAAGAAATTTAAAAGGGTGAAAATAGAGGGAATAATTCAGGAAAGTATCTGAATTCAACGATTATCTTAAGTGTATAATTACTATAAAAGTTTACACAAAGGCCAATATCTAGAGCCTGGAAAACCAACTGAAAATTCAAGGATTAGAGATTCTGTGCAGAGCTCCACTGGGAAGGTCAACTATTAGAGGGTTGGCTAAGAACTCGTGTCCATAAAAATGAATGGTTTCTTCCATAGTTTAAAAAAAAATAAGAAAAATTTCAGAATGTCAAAAAACTTTTTGAAATTGAACAAATAAGCCTAGTTATATATCAGATGGGTAATTGGTAATATAGCTAGAGAAAATAATTCTTTCAATTGTCTTTAAAACACAGCCCTCTGTCTTTACATCCTTAGGGCATACATTATAAGAAAAATAAAAATGCAAAGACATGTCACTCAGTAGTTTTATGGTTAGTGGTAAGATGGCATTGTTATTTTGAAACTATTTTTGTATATTAAAGTATAAAGTAAATAAATGATATAGTCCAAGATTTTTCAGTGTAAAAGAACTATAAGTAAAAAACCAAATAAGTAAAAATGCTGTGATGTTGAATTTAAGCTGGAAAAATCAATATAAACTCTCTGTGTGTGTGTGTGTGTGTGTGTGTGTGTGTGTGTGTGTGTATGTGTGTGCGTGTGTTTTCTAAAGCAATCTGCTGATAATACCTGGAAATAATGACATGCCAGAAACTATGATTCTTAAATTCCATTAACTACTGAAAAGTAGCAGGGATCCTTCATAGAGAAACTGCTACCTATAAGCGTAGGATGAGGGAATTGCAAACTGAACCTGGGACAACCTGTTGAGGCAGAAAGCAAAGAAGCACTCCAAAACTAATGGTACTGAGACAAAAGAATACAGAAGCTAGCTTGAAGGGGTTTCCACTGTCCAAATTTGGGCCCACCTTAATCAAAAAGTATAATGAGGCTGTATATTTGAAGAACGCAAACTAATTTTCATAATATTCTAACTAAAATTCATTGGCAAGTTTATAAACCTTTGCTACAATAAATGAAAATGGAATGCCTTCCAAAAATTATAATGACTACCATTGATTGAAATGCATTAATGATATTAAAGTCCATGCATCTGCAAGAAAGAACAACAACAAAACACTCCTTTGCCATTAGAAGATTATCATACCTGCTCCTTACCTCAGAATTTGTATTAAAGAAAAAGAAACATTTATTCTAATTTGCAATAGGAATTACATTTTAGAGTAGCCAAATTGACATAGCTAATGAAAAATCTCTTTCTCAAGTAGAATGACAGCTGACAAGTGTAGAATGAATAATTAAATCAGAAAACCATCAATCAGTAGCTTCTAATATAGTCCTTCATTCAGGCAAGGATTATCCACGGGTGTTAAAACCACTAGGTAAACTGTTAATGGGGAATTGGATAATCACATGGTATTAAAGAATCACCCCGGATATTGCAAACTGCTTGCCAGAAGGGAAATGTAACTTTACAAGGGAGGACTCTGGTTGTTACCACCTTAACCCAGTGATCAGTCACCATTATCGAATAAGAATAAGACAATTGGAATTCATGAGCCCTGTGAAGTGATGTCATAGGTAATACACACAATCTCTTATGAAATTCCTTCCAATAAATGATTCGTATGAATTAAATCAAGCCTGAAGACCTGAATTCCAGTTTACAAAAAATACAGGAGATAGAGGAACAAGTAAAATGACACCATCAGGTAACAATTGGAAAAGTCCAGAGAGTGGAACTATTACGTGAAGTAATTTGGTCCCACTGATCACCAAGGGTTTTACACAGTGTAGGCTAAAATTTACAGGCAGAAACTTCCACAGCAGGATGCATGCAGAGCAGAAAGCATCATGTGTGATATTACAAAAGAAGGACTCCTTTTCCTGAGTAACTTTGCGAGTAAAGGGAGTCTGGAAATCATGGTCTTGGGAAAGTGATATACAAACATTGTGTAGTTGAAATTCTCTGCTGATAGAGCCAGGAAGTCTTGCGGAATGTTGAGGCCAGCCACCAGTCCCAGCTAGCAGGAAACCTGGAGAGAATCATTCTATTCGTTGGACAATTCTTACTTGTCTCCTCAAGGTGATGATCCCTTATGGGGGCTTTGATCCTGATCTCTTCAGCAGGTCAGTGGAATGAAAAAAACAAATATATTTAGATTAAAAGAGATTTCAGAGAGACAACATCCACGTGCAATGCATGCTCCTTGACTGGATTCTGGTTTGACAATTGTAGAAATTCGAAGATGAGTTGAGTGATAGGTGATATTAGAAAATTCTTAATTTTGACCGGACTCGGTGGCTCGGCCTGTAATCCCAGCACTTCGGAAGGCTGAGACGAGTGGATGCCTGAGTCTGCGGGTTCGAGACCAGCCCGGGCAACATGGTGAGTCTTCGTCTCTACAATTAATCAAAAATATTAGCCAGGTGTGGTAGCGCACGCCTGTAGTTCCAGCTACTTGGAAGGCTGAGGCGGAAGGATCACCTGAGCCCAGCAGGTCGACGCTGGGGTGGCTGTAAGTGTGCCACTGCACCCCAGCCTGGATGACTTAGTGAGACGCTAACTCAAAAAAAAAAAAAGAAAATTCTTAATTTTGTTAGACTTATAAATATATTATGATCATGTAAAGACTCATCATTATTTTTTCAGATATGCATACTAAAATATTTTGGGGATATGTCTTTGCATTACTTTAAGAGATTTCAGGCAAAATGGATGAAGCAAATATAGAAAAATCTAAATGGTGGATTTCCATTATGTTTCTCTCTATTTTTCTATTTGTCTAAAAAATTGCTATATGTATATATGCCAATAAATGTTTTATGAGTTAAATAAAGCCTACAGATCTACTTATATATTTAAATATGTTCAATACATAATAAAATATTTTAATCATATAATTACATAAAATAATTATAAAAGAATGTGAGTTTACTATTATTATTTTCTACCAAGTACTAAATGATTTCAAGCAAGGTGGAGACTTTAATTAAAACAATTAAGGTGTCATTAGAAGTCTAAGTAAGACCTGAATTAATACATGCGCTAACTGGATAACCCTGCTGAGAACCTTAGCTTATTTGGATTCAACTGTGGCATACTTATTTTTAATAGTAGATTTAATATTTGTATAGCACTTTGTTTTTATAGCTTTGTTTTCAAACATTACTAAAACATTGAAAAGTAATTGTTCCTTCCACCTTATGCCCTCTGTGTCTTCCGCCTCCAAAAAATATCAGCAGCAGGGGTTATTTGCCAGAATTTTTCTATGCAGATCCATTATTTGCCTTCTATACTTATAAATCTCAATCTTGCTTCTTTGTTTTTAGTTTTTGCTTTGTTTAGTTTTTAAGTTTTCATTGTGACTTTTTTTTAGCTTCAGTTATTAACTTTTAGGTTTGAAGTTCATTAGGGAACATTTCAAACACTCAAAGGCAAATAATAGTTTAATATAGCCTCACTAGTTTAAACAAGTACCTATTATTCAGCTACAGTAATCTTTTTTAATTTTAAAGATGTGGGGTACAATTTAAGATTAGGTACATAAGTGGTCATCGTACAGGTGAAGATTGGGCTTCCCGTTGATCCCAACTTCGTCTGGTTTGGGATCAGGGCCAATCATGTCTCATCTGTATTCCTTTCTTTCCAAAAGATTAATAGATTGTTAATCATGATAATTCATAGGTTGTTATTAAACAAATACCAAATACCATATAGCTTCACCCAAAAGGTTTATTATGCTTCATTGAAATAGAACGGTTCTTCTTTACATAACTTCAATATCATTATCAAACCTAAAAAAACAAATATTTAAAATATCCAGTCAGTGTTCAAATATCCCCCCATAAATGCACTTATTTATTTATTTATTTTAAGTTGGAGTCTCACTCTGTCACCCAAGCTGGTGTGCAGTGGCACACTCACGACCACCACAGCCTCGACCTGCTAGGCTCCAGGGATCCTTCCTCCTCAGCCTTCCAAGTAGCTGGAACTGCAGGCTAATTTTTGATTTATTGTAAAAACGAGGTCTTGCCAAGTTGCCCAGGCTGGTCTCAAACTCCTGGACTCAGGCAATCCTCTCGCCTCGGCCTCCCAATAGTGCTGGGATTACAGGCTTGAGCCACTGCGCCCAGCTAGATGCACTTTTAGAAAGTCGAATTGTTATAAGAATTCAAACAGGGTCCACACATTGCATTTGGTTGAAATATTTCTTAGTCCCACTTAATCAATATGCTCCTTTAATTAATAATGCATCTTTTTTATTTTAAAATTGTGGGGTACAATTCAGGGTCAGGTATACAAATGGTCATTGTGTAAGTAAAGTTTGGGCTTCACTTCAGTCCCCACATCATTCTAATGGCCTAGTTTTGATTGGCTGCCTAATAAGCCATTGTATAGGCGCCCCATCATATAGTTTATCCAGTCACACAGTGAGAGGTGGTTAGTTTTCTCAGTCTTTCTGTTATAAGCCATGCTGCAAGAAACAGCCTCAAACATATTGCTCTGTACACAAATGCAAGAATACATGTAAGATAAATTCCTATACAAGGCATTGTTGAGTTAAATGGTATTTGTAATTTTGATGAAAATTGACAAATTTTTTTCAAAGAAGAAAATATAGCACCGAGGCTGTTTTCCCATACTTACACCAAAATTGGGTACTATAAAACTGTGCTGACATGATAGGTGAAAATTGTAACTATTATTTCATTTTCATTTTTCTAACTAGGAGCAAAACCAATTATCTTTTGGCATGTTTATAAGACATTTTTACTTTATTCTACATGAACTGCTTGTGACCTCTGACCATTTTTATTCAACTGTTGGTATTTTCTTGTATATTTGCATGATCAATATATGTAGTAAGGAAATTAGCTATTTTAAATGTGTTGCAAATTTTTTCTTGTTTTACTATTTGCCTTTTAATTTATTTGTGGTATTATCTGATGCACCAAAATTTTCCAAAAAATTTACATGCTTTCTTTTATCTACTTCACAATGATAAAAGTTCTTCCATATTTCATTTTATTTTATTTTTTAGAGATCAGGATCTCGCTATGTTGCCCAAGTTGGTCTCAAATACCTGGGCTCAAGCAATCCTCCCACCTCAGCTTCTCAAAGTACTAGGACTACAGGTGTGAGCCACCATGCCCAACCCATGTTTTCTTTATACACAGAGCATTAGAATGTTCAATATCTTCTGCATATGTTATCTCATTTATAACAACAACAACAAAAGAGTAGCAAAACTTGGCTAGGTGATTCCACTCACATCGTTCATCTTCATTGTGAGCACTTGCCCGGTAAGCATTAAGAAATATGGAAGCATGTAATTCCCCCTAAATTCAACCCAGAAGTATTCCACAAGAAATATATACTTTGGTCATATAATTTTTAGAAATACTAGATGACTTCCTGGATGGTTTTTATTTTCCCTTATAACCTTTAGTGATGTAATTGAAGAAAGTGATGAGTAATGCTACTTTTTCTGAATATTAACAGAATTTCCAGTAGTGGTTAATTGAGCAAGGTATTCAATGGAATTGGTTACCTAAAAAGTCCTTCTGAAACAGAAACAAAAGCAAAAACCGTTTTTAATGGAAAAAGCTTGAAGTCAAGTTTGTTTAGCTCCTTAATGTGTAACACTGGATCGTAGAAGAGATCATTTAGCCTTTTTTGTTGAAGAGTGGTGCTAACAAAAACTGAGAAGTAAGAAGCTAAATGAAATATCCAAGGTCACACAGGGAATAAGTGGTAGAGCCAGGATTCATATCCAAATTTCCCAGTTTGGACTCCAGCCACCATTCTGTGTTTCCTCAAAAGAAAAATCCAGAAACCAGAGAGGATGTTAACATGGGGCAACGATATACTGAAAGTAAATTTGGGGTGTCACTGACCCTTGTGTATCTTGCATGACAATAGTTTCGGTTTCTAATAAAATTACTCTGCTTAAGCAACTCACAAAGCATCTGTCTTGTAAAAACTTGCTATATGTTGCATGTTCTCCTTCCTTCCCACAGTTGTCAAGGGGTCACACCATGCCTTTTATGCCACAGATGCTTGGTATTTGTTGAATGGACTTCTATCACGACTCAAAATCTCAAAAGAAATTCAGTGGTTGGTTGTTACTTAAAAATCTTGATTTTACGTGTACATGCATATGTGTAAGTGCCCACATAAGTAAAATTGCATTTTTTACTGTAAAGATATCAAATCATTTTATTAAGGATAAATTTCTATCATTAAATATGAAACCCAGAGCCTGAGTTGTGCCAAGGAAATAAAATACAGATTTTATTTTCTTATGCAAAACTGAAGAATGTAAAAATAAAAAGTAGAACTCTGCAAACCCAGAAAGTGTATATATCTCAGCCCACTGAAATCTTATGCGTAAACTATAATTATAACAACTTTTATTGAACATTCTCTATGTGCTAGGTGCAGATTAAGGGCTAATTTGAATTATCTCATTTCATCCTAATAGCAACCTTTGAATTACATACTATCAATTTCCCCATTTTACAGATGAGAATACTGAAGGCTCAGAAGTCAGGGTGGATCTGGAACTTAGGGCTATATAATATTGACCATCTAATTTCTCCCAGTTTCTGAGTGCTAAAATGATCTGCTAGAGTTTAAGGGCTCAGTTTTTTCAAGATGGAACCAGCTTATCATCCAGTCTGTAGCATGACTCAGAGATTTTAAAAAGGAATTGTAAATCCAGTTCAGTTTTGATGAGCAGCACGGTTGGTTCCATGTTTTTGCTATTGTGAATAGTGCTGCAATAAACGTGTATGTAGGTATCTTTTTGGTAGAATGATTTGAGTTCCTCCGGGTATATTCCCAGTAGGGAGATTGCTGGGTCATATGGAAGGTCAATTTCTAGTTCTTTTAGAAATAGCCACACTGTTTTCCATAGAGATTGAACTAGTTTGTATTCCCACCAGCAGTGTAGGAGTATTCTCTTTAATCCTCATCCTCGTCAGCATCTGTTGCTGCTTGTTTTATTAATGATGGCCATTTTACTGGGTTTAGGTGGTATCTCAATGTGGTTTTGATTAGCATTTCTCTGATGATTAGTGAGGCTGAGCACTTTTTCACGTGTCTGCTGGCTGCCCATTTATCTTCTTTTGTGAAGTGTCTATTCATGTCTTTTGCCCACTTTTTAATGGGGCTGTTTTGTTTTGCTTTTTCCTTGTGGCATCTTTGAGTTCCTTGTAGATCCTGGATGTTAGGATTTATAGTCTATCATACTCAGTGATCTATCACAGAAACAAAGAACTGAGTACCACATGTTCTCACTCATAAGCAGATCCCGAATATTTACCATAATACTATAAGAAAGGGATTGGCAGTAGTGGGATACTGCCAGGATGGGAGGGGGCACATAACATCAAAAAGGGTATCTGATCTCAAACCAGGTGAAGTGGGAACTGAAGGGAGGCCCAAACTTTACCTGTATCATGTCCACTTGTATATCTAATCCTGAATTGTACCTCACATCTTTAAAATAAAATAAAAAAATAAAATAAAATAAAAAAGAAGGAACTGCACTTGACCTAAGTCTTACAAATGATGGGGAAAAGACTTGGATCAGCAGAGAAAGGAAGGCAGGGCCATCCAAAAGAAGATAACTAACATATTGGGAATCATGAACATTAATATTTGACAAGTGGCTTATGCATTAACTTCAAAATGTTTTCCACTGGCTTGTTTTTAAGAGTAATGGACCCAGAATTTCTTTTCATGCCTAACAAATCTAATTAGTTATCAGCCTGCCAAGAAACTGCTAAAATCACCTTCTTTTCTGACACTCAAATTCTAGACATGTTAAGACATGGAGTGCTGTGAATGGTTAAAAGCAAAGATAATAAAATATAAAACTGAGTCCCGTTTTAAACTTTTCAAGTCAAAACAATGAGAGCCTTCACATAGAACCTATAGTAAATACAATCGGAAAGTTGGAATGGATTTAGCATGTTAATGTTCTTCATGATGCAATCAGTCTTATCAGTTAGAGCTACAGCAGCCCCGAGCACCTTGTGAAGAATTGCCAATAAAAATACTAAATTAAGCTTTGCACAAGATGGGAGTATCATGACATCTGTTTTCAAAATTACTCTGCTGTAATTGTTGAATCTTATTATATAGTTGGTAAAAATTGTATTATTTCACCTGGGATAAGTGCCTGTGATTTTAAACAGTATCACTTCAGAAATGACAATTGTGAATGCATGCTAATTACACCATGTGCTATGCTTGCCAAAAGGAGAAAATTTCTGCCAATGACTCATATCATTTTGAACGTTCATGACTATGGGCATCAATGACTCTCACATCAAACTGACGTCATGGCAGGGAAGTAATGTGATAACATGGGCAGCAAGAAGTCCAGAAGTAGGGTGAGTTTCAGGGATTCAACGGTGCCATTAGGGACTTGGGCTCTTCCTGTTTCTCCACACTGAGTTTTTGAAATTTGCAAATAATAATAATAGAAGGAGAAAGAAAGAAAGAGCTTCTATTCAAGTCTGTAGGACTGGCTTCATCCTAAGGCCTGCTCCCTTTGTAGTTGTAGTATGCCTGCATGTGGTAATCCATACCCTGTCCATTCTCATTTATGTACATCAAGTGAGGCAGAAGGCTTCTCATTGGTCTCTCTTAAGACTGAGAAAGATTTCTTCCCAGACACCCTCAGCAAGTTTCTCCTGGCATGTCTTTTGTCCGAATTAGCTTAGGCCTGCCCAGTCCTGAACTAATTCTTGGCAAAGATGGAATTTCCATGATTGCTTTCGTGATAAAGTGACTGCATGGAATGGATTCTGAAGTGTTAGCCACAGTATGTACTATACCATAATATTTCTTGGTTCAATAATAAATCTTCTTAGGGAATCAAGGAAGCCCTCTCTGAAAAACTGAGGTAATCCTAGGAAGTATGATTTAATTTAGCTCACAGTCAGTCTTCTCTGATGCATCACAAGCCATTAATAAGGGTTTTGTGACATAATAGGCCATGCCCTGAGAAGCAGTCCCCTAAAGAAAACTTCCCCAGGTAGGTTCTCTGATTTCTGTCTCTCTCTCTCTCTCTCTCTCTCTCTCTCTCTCTCTCTCTCTCTCTCTCTCTCACATACACACACACACACACACACACACACACACACACACACACACAAAACTTGGTTTGAAATTTGCAAAATGAAAGGAGTAGTATTTTCTTAAAACCAGGCTCCAGAGTTCATCATCTTTCTCTCCACACTGGAGTTTATCAACATCCTCATCTTTCACCTTTACCTCATGGTCTAGTATTCACTCTGCTTAGGTGCACAACTACATTTTATAACACCTCTGGAAATATTTAGGTTCTAAATAGCTGCTTATTGTTTAGTTGCTGTATAGTCCTGATTTGAGTCAGGATTATAAATTCTTCAGGTAGTACATCTCTAACACAAATGTGCATACAAATGACTGTAATCTAGCTAAAATGCAGATTCTGACAAAATAAATAGTCAGAAAGGATTATGTTAATGTCAGCAAGAGCATGGGGACCTCTAGGAGAGCCTGGTGAGATAATAGCACTATAGGACAAGGGTGGGAAGAGCAAAATAAGCCTACTATCGATGTTGTGCTGCGATTTTGTACTCTGTTCCTACAGAAAATGGATGACTGGAATGGAGATATTGGATCTGCTCTCTGTTGTCCACATGACTCATGTCAACCTACTATCTTTCCCACACAAATTTCCAGATGTAACAAATGACCTCAAGTAACCAAGTTGTTTGGTTTATTCCTCTCAGGCATTTCCCAAATCTAGACCTCTATTAAGCAGTGCAACAAGACAGCCTACATGCAAGATCCTGTTATCAGTTTTCCAGTCAGCCACCTGGCCTCAGTTCACTGCCATGGCTGACTTGTTTGTGTATGTTACTACCAAGCTCTGGGGTTCTGGTGATTGATCATGATCACTTGTTTCATTGATTTCTTGTGTGACATTCTCAGTCATATATCTGACCTTAGACTGAGGGACCCTGCATAAGCAGGTTTGGACAACAAAGCCTAACATCTAACATCGTCTAACATCTTCTCAAGTGTATCTTCTCTATTCACCCTTTGAGGCACACACACCTATCACACCTACACACACACACACACACACACACACACACACATAACGTTTGTGAAATCAAGAGAGAATATCTATTACTTCAAAGCCCCTCCAGAACTGTGTGAGTAAATTCCCGCTTCCTCCTGTTAGACATGTGTTAGGAAGAATGATAGGAGGAGGATGATTTCATTTCTCTCACCTAGTTCAGCGCCTCTTCCAAAATAAGCATTTCCTTTTAAGCATCGCTGAAAACAATCTATTCCGTTTCTGCTTGAACTCCACTGAGACAGTCCGTCCATTTTTTTTTTTTTTTTTTTGGATGGCTCTTTATTTGAGAAGTTCTGTATTCTTAGCTAAGAACTGGAATCACTGTATCACTTCCTTACTTTGGCTCTAGCTCTAATTTTTTTTTCATTCCTCTTCCACTTGGAAATCTTTCAAAAAGTTAAACACAGCTATCACTTCCCCTAAGGTGTCTCATTTCCCTGTGTGTGAATCATGGCTGAATCTTTTAATGACTCCACATTTAACACAATTGCCACACTTAATTATCTTAGTAATCTTTACTTGTTTCTCATTTATCAATGTCCATCTTGAAATGTATTACCCAGGACATTACCCAATAAAGTTTAAACATTGGGACAAGTCCCTACAGAACACAGTACTAAATACTGACCTGGAATAAAAATCATTTGCGTGTTTGCTTACTTTATTGCTTGTTTAAGCAGCCAATTGACAATACAGACTTTCATGATGTTTGGGTCAACTAAAACATCTAGTGTTTTTAAAAATAACAGGACCAGCTATTAAACCGCCAGTCTTCCTCCCCATAGATGGTTGATATAGTATAAAAAGTATGAAGTATGGTACCGGGAATCAGAAGCCATGCATTCAAGCTAGGGCTCTTGCCTCTTACCTACCTTGGACAAGTCACTTTGTTCTTTCTGGGCCTCCATTGTTTTTCACTTGCTAAATAAGATTGTTCAGAAGGTCTGCCTTACCTAAATGATAGGGTTTTTTAGAAAATCAGCTGAGACAGTACATGTCAAATAATTTTCTTGATCGAAAAACATGATAAAAATTTTAGTAATGCTCAATCATTCCATACTTGTAAAGTCCAGTAGCTATTTAATTTCCGAAGAAACTAAGTCTGAAGTAATGCATCAAAGTACTTTCTGAGTTCCAAAAGACAAATGGAGTTTATTAATTTTGAGCATAAGTTTTAACTTGGGGTTTATTCTAAACCAATTTCAATATGATCACTCTTCTTTTTATGCCTGTTGTTTTGGATTTTATTCTTGTATTTTGAAAAAATGTAAGGTAAAAAGAGAAAGAAAAACATAAGAAACATCTGTGTACCAGCCAACAAGGATGAGAAAAAGTTGGTATTCTATGTGCTATTTTTTAATTTTGTATTTTGACATATATAATAAGTAGAATATTATCAATAAAGTTAAAATCCCTGTTGTTTTTTCTAGTCTCATCTCCCACCTTTTCCAGAGTCAACTGCCAGCACAGAGGGGTATGCATCCTTCCAGCCCATGTTTTCATATTTTACTACATGGACATCCATGAACAACATATAATAGTGCTTTATCACAGTTTACAATTGCAAAGACGTGGAATCAACCTAACTACCCATCAACTGATCAGTGGATAATGAAAATGTAATATATATACATACCATGGAATACTATTCAGCCATAAAAAAATGAAATAATGTATTTTTCAGCCACCTGGATGGAATTGGAGAACATCATAAGTGAAGTAATACAGGAACAGAAAACCAAACATCCCATGTTCTCACTCATAAGTGAGAGCTAAACTAAGAAACTGAAAAAGCATGTAAAATGGCATAAAGGACACTGAAGACTCAGAAGGAGGAGAGTGGGAATGGGAGTAGGGATGAAAATTCATCTATTGGGTACAATGTATACCAGGTGGGGGTAGAGGGTACACTTAAAGCTCAGACTTCTTTGCCACTATACAATGCAGCCATGTAACCAAAAAACCACTTGTACCCCCTAAAACTCTTGAAACTAAAAAGTGCTTTATATATTTAATGTTGTATGAATGCCAAAGACTGTGTGTATCTTACTGAAAATTGCTCTAATACTCAATAGTATGTTTTGACTATCTGTGTAGAAACATATAGTTTACATTTATTCATTATTTTTCTTTTTTTTTTTTTGAGACAGGGTCTCACTCTGTGTAGTGACATAATCATAGCTGATTGTACCCTGAAGCCCTGGCTAATTTATTTATTTGTTTATTTATTTTGTAGTGGCTGGTCTCGAACTTCTGAATTCAAGCAATCCTCCCACTTAGGCTTTCAAAAGCACTGAGATGGTAGGTGTCAGCCACCGCTCCTGGTCTATTTACATTTTTTTCATTCTAACCAATATGTTCACTCCATGCACATAGAAAAATGTCCTTATAAATTCCTCTGTTGGCCAATAATCAAGGTTTCCTTCTGTTGTTTTGTGTAATTACAAACACAGTTCACATTGTTCTAGAGCTCTCCTGGTGATCCAGATTTTTCTCAAGGATCTGTCCTTCAAAGCAGAACCGTGAGGCTCCAGGTCATGCACATTTTTAACAATAATAAATATTGTCAAATTGTTGTCCAAAATTCAGCAGTGAGGAAAATTACTTTCCCTCATGTCTTTCCAACACTTGGCATTGTCAGATGTTTTTGTGTCTATTAATTTGATGGGTTTGAAATAACACCGTATTTTGATTTCTGAGTATGAGCTCTTTTTGTACAGCTATTAGTCATTTATTTTTCCTTTTTTAAATTGCCTGTTTTTATCTGTATTATTTTCCTAATGCTGCTGCCACAAGTCACTACAAACTTAGTGACTTAAAACAACACAAATTTATTATCGTACAGTTCTGGAGCTCAAAAGTTGAAGATAGGTCTCACTCACTGGGTTAAAATCAAGGTGTTGACAGGGTTGTACTTCTTCTGGAGGTTCTAGTGGAGGAAAATCAGTTTCCCTGCTGACCTGTGTACTGGAGGATGCTTAGCAGTATCTCTGGCCTCTACTAGCTAGAGTCAGTAGCAAACTCCCCAGTTGTGACAACCAAAAATATGTTGGAGGGGGGATAAAGCACCCTTGGGGATTCTAGCACCCCTGCTAGAACTTTATCCTCTATATCATACTTCTTCACCTCCCATGATACTAACTTAAGGTTCTGCTCAGGATAGAGCTGAATGCACAGAGGAGAAAGATTCCCTGCCCTCTGGGAGTTAGAGTCATGTGGGTAAGTTAGACAAGCAAACCTAAGATGTCAAATCTTAGCAAAATGAGATTATCTGCCCAAGAAGGCATAAAGGCAATCATAAAAATTAAAACAGATATGAAGCTCATATTCTAGATCACTTTGTACTTGGGAATATGAATGTGTATATTTCTAGTTTATAGTATGCTTGGAGATCAGACTTCTGCATTTATTTTTTATGTTACTTATTGGTGAACATTATCTCAATATGTCATATATACATACAATGAAAGTGAAAACTTCTTTTTCACTTTAATCTACTCTCATTTTATATTAAAAAGAAATCATAATCACTCATGATGCACAGTGGACAAATTTTACCATGAAACAAAAAATTAACTAATAAAATACTCATGGTTTGAAAAACAGTTTTTTTTTAATCACTATAGGATCTTTCTGTAATTTCCAAAAGCTCCACATTTCTGTTTGATTTATATTATTAAATTGTTCTAAATACCCAGGACACATGCAGTTAGAATTCTGACTTTCTGTCAGTCATTTCCTTCCATACTTGAGTGCAGCCAAAGGACCCAGATTGAGGCTTCAAGTTAAATCTTTATTTTCTTGGTCAGGTTAATTTAATATTTTATGATCGTAAGATGTATCCAGATAAGATTTGCATTGCTCACAAAATCTCTTCCCATTCCTATCGACCTCAAAGTTATGAATCACCCCTGGAGAATAAGGGAGGCAAGGACACAGAGGAGCAGGGGAAGACATTATGAGCAAACTTGAGCATTCCTAGAAGAAATTGAGAACTGGAAGAAGACAGCTAGAATAAGCTCACCACCCTTGGCTTATGGACGAAGCCAGAAGTTCCAGCTCCTCTAGGTTTCCACACCTGAGAAATAAGGGAAGGAAGGCCATGAAAAGGCATGGGCTCCAGAATGTTCTGTCAAATTGCATGCACAAGTCTGCTGAAGGATGAGAGCCTAGACTGCAAATACAGCCAGATATGCCTTCTCTGAGAATCAGAAAGTCTCTTATGTTGGGAGGAGGTGAGGGAGTGAGGAAGAGCAGACATCTTTGCAGAGAGCTGTTTGGTTTTCCAATTCACAAAGGATGAAAGAGCTTTTCAGAAACGTTGACTCCAGGGTTAGAATTTAAACATATTCCACTGGCAGAAACTATAAGTCTCCCAAGGCCAATTTATAGCATCTACTCAGTGCAATAATGTTAATACATGCTAAATATTAATAATGACTGATTTTGCCAAGGTCTTCTACCCAAATTTCACTGCCTGATGACACTGCCCATTTTTCAAAGTCCACAGAGATGGTTAAAACACAATGTTGAATGCTTCAAGAGGGCTACATGTAGAGGGCAGAAAGAAAAGAGACCATGGTGCATTAGAGAAGGCTGAAATATATTTCATCATGGAGGGAACATAGGGGTAGTAGAGATAGGTGGGTCTTGATAAGGGAGTACAGGCCAGAATTGAAGAACTGTCATTGCCCTGGAAGATGTTGGCTTGATCCAAAGGGTCTGGAGAGTCCCAGAAAAGATGAGGATTGAGATGGGGATGGAAGTGACATGATCAGACTGTGTCCTCAGAATCATCATATGGCTGCAAGTAGAGCATGAGTCGACCAGTCAGAAGGTAGGACCAGGTGACAGATGATGGAGGGTGAGATAGGAAGGTTGGCTTTAAATGAATGGATTCTGAACGAGAGAAAGGACTTGGACAGACACTGTATCTTCCAACAAGCCCTTTCTGACATCCCTTGCCTGTGGGACTTTAGGCCACTGTGCTCCCTGGAACCCCAGGTATCCTTCTACTGTCATGCCTCCTGTATTCAGCTTTAGATATAGGTGGGGGCTGTGAGGACAGAGGCACAGAAACTGGAGTCAGAAGCCCTGGTTTTTAATTCTAATTCTCCTGCTCGTAGGCTTTGAATATCTGGGGCAAATTGCTTAACCTTTCTACTGAAGCTTTGCTCGTGTTTCTATAAAATGGGAATTTCTTTTTGCCTCACACCATGAAATTGGTTTGAGACTCAAATATGGTAGTGCTATAAAATGATAGATAATTGTGTTTTACTATTACGCTTCCATGTTTAGCTCTTATCTTCCCCAATCTACCCACAAACACAGAGAAACACACAAAAACAGGAACACACACACACATACATTACATGAGTGAGGAGAGCTTGACATAGGATAAAATGATGTGAACTAAAAATACAAGTCCTAACTTTGTATCTAACTAGGTCTATGACTATCAATAAGCCATAGTCCCTTGAACCTTGGATTAATAATAATAGCTAAAATTTCCTGTGTAAAATGAAAACTAACACTTTCTGAATAGAATAAAGTAGTTTTAGCATTTTATCCACACAACAACCCCATAAGGTAGATACTATTATTTTTCTTCCTATTTTATAAATGGGCACACTGAGACACAGAGAAAGAAAGCCTACACAGCTAATAAGTGATGGAGCTGGTATTCTACTGCAGGCAGTCCATTTCAAGAGCTCACATCCGTAACCACTGTGCATCCTTTCTAGCTATAAAAGTAGTATTTGCATGAGTGATCTATCATAGAAACAAAGAACTGAGTATCACATGCTCTCACTCATAAGTGGACCTTGAACAATTATCATAATACTATAAGAAAGGGATTGGCAGTACTGGGAAACTGCCAGGAGAGGGGAGTGGGATTGGCAGTTGAGGGAAACTGCCAGGGGAGGGGGGCACACCTCATCAACAAGGGTACCTGCATAATGAACATTTGTATACCTAACCCTGAATTGTACCCCACATCTTTAAAATATAATTTTTTTAAAAGTAGTACTTGCACATGGGTATTTCATTTTGTTTAAATAATGGATTATTTGTATTCTCCATTTTCATTTTTAGCTCTCTGATAATTTGGCAACATTTAGATTTATCTCATTAATTTCCTTGGAATAATCTTCCCATCAGTATTTCAGGCTACACAGCCTCTACAAAGACATGCTATGAGTCATCGCTCACTATTTCAAATTACTTGATGCTTAGTGACTTCAGCTATTTCTCCAGGGAGCCCAGTTCCTCATTTCATATCCCAGTGATTCTTTGAATGAAAGTCATTTCTAAATCCACCCTCTCAACTTCCTTTACCACTTGTTTGTGGTCACCAGTTTTATCTGTCCCTTCCTGCATGTTCTTAAACATAATCACACTTGACCTCAGTCAGCAGCCCTTCATCCTGGTAAGCCACAGCACTTCTCAGTCCTTGCTCTAATACCTAAAGGTAAATAGAAAAAGCAAACTCAACTTTAATGAAGATTTTATTCAATGAATATTTAGTTTTTCATACTCTGTCACTTGTATAAAATGCATGTAATACGTTGAAATCAAAGGCTTTTCCACATTCTTTAAAAAAATAGATCTTCCTCTCTCTTCCTCCCTCTTCTCCTGCCTCTCTCACACACATACACACCATTTAAATTATTTCACCCTCATCAGGGACCAGTGAAAGATTTGCTAAAACTCTATAAATACCTCTGACATTTTACCCCGGTGTTCACTCACAGTGTCAGCCATGATGGGAACTGCAGGATAACATACTCAGAAGTCTTCTTGGGCTTGTGTGGAGCTCTGAACCTATGTATAAACAGCTTCTCTTCTAATTTTGGCATAATGCAAAAAGTAAGAAATAGTTAAAATACGCCCAACTGTCATTTTACAAACAGTATATAGTATTTAACATGATATTTCTTAATCTGCGGTGATCTGGCACCCCAGAGAACATTTGCAACATCTGGAGACATTTTTGATTGTTACTGTTGTGGGTTGGGGGGGGTGTTATTGGCATCCAGTGGCTATTGGCTAAAGTGCTACTAAACATCCAACAATGCACAGGACAGTCCCTCACACACAAAAGAATTATCAAACCCAAAATGTCAACAGGTTCAAACTTGAGAAACTTAAAGCCTCTGTCAACATTTCACACAAGTTATGCTTGGACAATTCAATGTCCTAAAACATGCTCTTCTAACAACTACACAACATTTTAGCCTACAGACAACTTTGGTACAATGAAAGTTCCCTTCATAAATCATTCTGGAAATAAAAGCATGGATATTATCAGGTTATAATGACAATTCAGGTCCCAAACCTAAAGTAACCAGCAAAATCAGCATTCCAACCCCCCTTGTTTTTTAGTGTTTCTAATTTTTTTTATTTTTAAAAACAAACAAGCCAACATAAAAAAGAAAGCCAAAACTTCTTCTTGTAATTTAATTTCCTGTTCTCAGAAGTCTAAGTTTCTAAGACTCAGTGTCATCTGATCTCACTTTCAGCTTGATTTTGTTTTCCTGTGAAAGGATGTGTCATATCAGCCCTCTTGAATTTCTAAATGAGAGCATCTAATGTTCTGACATGACATAGCAAAAACTACACCTCCAGATGAGACCTAAATCTGAATAATCAGAAAGAGGCTGTGCTGGAAAGGGTTAGGTCTTTTTAGTTCTTATACAGAAAAAAATTTCATTTATTTGTATCAATCTCATTTCCACAATATGTTGTCTTTGGAAGAAGAAAATGCCGTCCTCTCAGTTACTGACAGCCACAGCTTTCTAAATGCAGCCTAATGGTCCTTCCTTGCTTGACCTGGTGTCACCAAGGACTGTTGGCTCACCCCAAAATCAATCCTCTCAGCCACTCTCTTATTTTCATTTAGTAAATTTAGAATATTATGAAGAACCCTTCAACCTCTCTCTGGGATGATATCCAGGAGCCACTTTGCCTAAACAAAGTCATTGATTTTAATGGAACAAATGAGAGAGCCAATTTGTATTACATGGCACCCTGACAAAGATGGAAAAATGTTAGGACTCATTTGTCCCAAATTCTATCCCTAATTATAATAACAACTCTGCAACTAAAGTGATCTTTCAAAAAAGTAAATTAGATTATGTCACTCCCAGGTTAAACCTCTTCCACAGCTTTCCATTACTGTTAGCATAACTTTCCAAATCCGCTGTACAACCTGTAAGACTGTCTTCTAATCCCCGCCTTTCTCACCAGTCTTAATGCACTCCCTCTTCATTGAATTCTGTACTCTTCTCTTCTGGATCTCCATAATTCCTCTTTTATCTCCCTGGAAAGTTCATCCTCCCCACACCTGTTCCCTTTCTTTGCTTAGCTAACTTCTCATCTTTCAGATCTTGGCTTTAATTCGTTTCCTCAAATAAGTCCTCTCTGCATGACGTCAGCTAAAAATGTTATTGATTACAAGTCATGTGACAAAGTTCAACATCAAAAGGTGAGACGATACATTAAGATATGGCCTAGGCAAGAGTATATGGATCTAGGGAAGGAGGAAGAATTGGAACCAAGAGAGCAGTCACTGCATTCCTCTTCCATGTGCCTACAGGTAATGGTTAAGGCATGTCAGAGTGCTGATCTGGACATAGTCAACTCATATATAGAATTATAAGGTTGTCTCTTTCAGGTTCCTTCTCCAGGCATGGCCTTTACCTGAAGACCATCACACCCCACAATATCCTAGAAAAATCTGTCTAGGTTTGTCTTTCCTCTAAAAACCTCAATAGCTCATTCTTTCTCTGAAATTCCACTGAAAGTAGAAATTTAATACAGGAGGCTAAAGACAGATCCTAAAGTCTTTCTGGACAAGGACACAGCTATGAGCCTTAAAAAGTAAGAAACAGTCCTATTGAAGCTAATGCTGATATTCTCAACTGACCAGAAGCAAAGTTTACACAATATGAGCCATGGTCATGCAAGGCCACCCTGTGACCATGTCTGGAACAAGGCCAATTCACAGCCACAAGAATGAATAAACACACTTCTCTTCACATCACTATGAGTGACTGCCACTTCTTTACCAATGACCGCTCAAGTTTTGCTTTAATTCTCCTGCCTCATAGATAAAATACCCAATCTCCAAAATGTCCCAGCTTCTTTTTTTTTTGAGTTGGAGTCTCACTGTCGCCCAGACTGGAGTGCAGTGGCCGCTCCCGGCCACCGCAGCCTCGACCTGCTGGGCTCCGGCGATCCTTCCAACTCAGCCTTCCGAGTAGCCGGAATTACAGGCGCGCGCGACCACGCCCGACTTGTCCCAGCTTCTTGAGAGCAGAGAAGCTAGAAGAGGCCTAGACCTGGTTTAAGACACACTGAATTTCAAGCACAGCTTAACAGTGTGAAGGATGTGTAAATGATATCACCAAGTGAGTGTAGAATTTACCCAGACTAGGCAATATGATAGCTATTAGGTGCAGGAAGCAGTCATTGATAAAACATCATGTTTCTCTTCTATAAATTCTGAGTCGAATAGTCAGTAATGTATTCAGATTGACTGAATTTATTCTCCCATTAGTGCCCAGACTTCCAACCAGATAAGGTGATGTTCTGTAGGATAAAATGCCCCTTCCCTCCATATTAACTCCGTATCAGACTCAAACCTGCACAGAGTAAACAAAATCAGTTCTCACAGGGACTTAGAGACCCATTCTTCAGAGTTAACATGGCCCACATTTCTGGTTCATTTGCCTTCACATTTTTTCCAATGCGTATTTTATATTTTTTATATGACATTGCTTTCATTTGCAGTCGCTGAAGAGTGGAAATGAATTCTCTCTTTTACCAATTTTCCAGATGCCATCACAACTGCATGCTATCATATTATTATAAGACACATGCGCATGGTTGCAGAAACATCATTAATCAAATTATTATCAGTAATTGGTACATTTTCTTGAAATAAATTGCTATTTGGAAAGAAAAAAAGACATGTATTCAGTATTCACCTCAATACCAGATAAGAAATGTTAAATCCTATTGAAATGTTTCCCCAGGTATTCAACCAAAATAGCTCTAGAAGCAATTACCTACTTTTTCAGCATATTTTAAGTTCTCCAGTTCCATAAATGAAGATAACTGTTTTTTACTCAAATGAGGACGGGAATGGGTAAATAATTTGTGAATATTGATTACGCTTTGATGAATACTACTGTAGAGTTTTGAGCTCCAAGTTGCTCACTTGACTTTTCTTTCCTCCTATATATACATATATATGTGAATGTGGTAAACATTAAAGCTGTTTGTAAATTATTCTCCCTCTAGGCATTGGGTCTGTTTGTATTTCCACCTTCTTGAACTCAGGGTGGCCATGAGATTTGAAAATGCAAAATGGATGTGTATCAATTTCTTCCAAGAGAAAGGCTTGAATTGCCACTGGGAGACTTATCATCATTTCATTTTTCTCGCCATGACGATCTGTGAGACTCCTGATGGTTGTAGACTCCTTTGTCAGCCTAGGTCCGAGACATGGAGCAGAGTTCCCCCACCAACTTGTGATGAACATGTGTGATGTGAGAGGGAAATAAGCATTCATTAAGTCATGGATTTTTCAAAGCAGTTGGTTATTACAGCATAACCTAAACCATAACAAAAGTTGGCATTTTTATTGTTAATTTTTTCCCAAATAACACAAAAGTATATACAATTACACTGGCCAACATAGTAACCACTAGGTATATGTGGCTATTTAAAATTTAAAATAAGTAAAATTAAAGATTCATCTTCTCAGTCACTCTAACCACATTTTAAGTGCTTAAAAACCACATGTCGCTCGTGGCTACTGAACTGGACAGCACAAATATATAACATTTTTCTCATCACAGAAAGTTCTATTGGATAGTACTGAAGAGTTAAACCCAAGTCACTACCCATACGCCTCCACCAGCCCCTCCCTAAAGGTTCTCACTACTTACAAGTTATTTAATATCATTCCAGTCCTTTGTCTATATTACATTACTTTTTCAATGATTTTACATTACAAATATAATTACAGTCATGCATCATTTGACAGAGATACATTCAGAGAAATGCATCATTAAGCAATTTTGTTGTGTGCACATTATGGAGTATACTAACACAAACCTAGATGGTGTAGCCTACTACACATCTAGGCTATATTAATAGCCTATTGCTTTTAGGCTACAGACCTATATACCATGTTATTGTACTGAATACTATAGGCAATCGCAACACAATGATAAGTGTTTGTATGTCTGAACATAAATAAGGTATAGTAAAATAATGGTATAAAAGATTTAAAAATTGTACACCTCCATAGAGCATTTACAAGAATAGAGTTTGCAGGACTAGAAGTTTCTTTGGGTGAGTCAGTGAGTGAGTGGTGAATGAATGCAAAGGCCTAGGAGTAATTTGTAACTACTATAGGCTTTATAAATACTGTACACTTAGGCTACACTAATTTATTTAAAAATTCTTTTTGCAATAACAAATTAACTGTAGCTTACTATAACTTTTTTACTTTATAAACTTTTTAAATTTTTAACTTCTTGATCCTTTTTGTAATAATACTTAGTTTAAAACATAGGCACATTGTACAGCTGTAAAAAAATATTTTGTTTATATACCTATTATGTGAGTTTTTTCTTTGTTTCTTATTTTAAAGATGTGGGGTATAATTCAGGATTAGGTATACAAGTGATCATCGTACAGGTAAAGTTTGGGCCTCCATTTGCTCCCCACTTTGCCTGGTTTGAGATCAGGTACCTTTATTGATGTTAAGTGCCTCACCCTTCCCTCTCCTGTCAGTTTCTGGCTACTGTCAACCCTTTCTTATAGTATTATGGTAAATGTTCAGGGTCTGCTTATGAGTGAGAACATGTGGTACTCAGTTATTTGTTTCTGTGATAAATCAGGGAGTATTATTGATTCTAAATCCATCCAAGTTGCTATGAAGTCCATAATTTTGCTCTTCTTTATGGCTGCATAATATTCCATCATGCACACGTACCACATTTTTTTATCCAGTCTAGTTTCAATGGACAGCACGATTGGTTCCATGTTTTTGCTATTGTAAATAGTGCTGCAATAAATATGTGTGTGCAGGTATCTTTTTTGTAGAGTTATTTAAGTTCCTTCAGGTATATTCACTGAAGGGGGATTGCTGGGTTGTATGGAAGGTCAATTTCTAGCTCTTTTAGGAATCGCCACACTGTTTTCCATAGAGATTGAACTAGTTTGCATTCCCACCAGCAGTGTAGAAGTGTTCTCTTTTCTCTGCATCTTCGCCAGCGTCTATTGTTTTTTGTTTTATTAATGATAGCCATTCTTACTGGTGTTAGGTGATATCTCATTGTGGTTTTTTGATTCGCATGTCTCTGATGATTAGAGAGGTTGAGCATTTTTTCATGTGTCTGTTGGCTGCTTGTATGTCTTCTTTTGAAACGTGTCTATTCATGTCTTTTGCTCACTTTGTAATGGGGCTGTTTGTTTTTTTCCTTTTGTAACGTTTTAGTTCCTTGTAGATCCTGAATGTTAGGCCTTTGTCAGATATGGGGGCGGAAAGAGAGAGAGAGAGAGAGAGAGAGAGAGAGAGAGAGAGAGAGGAAGGAAGGAAGGAAGGAAAGAAGGAAAGAAAGAAAGAAGGAAAGAAGGAAAGAAAGAAAGAAGGAAAGAAAGAAAGAAAGAAAGAAAGAAAGAAAGAAAGAAAGAAAGAAAGATCTCGGCATCTTCCTAACCAGGGAAGTGAAAGACCTCTACAAGGAAAACTACAAAACACTGCTCAAAGAGGTCAACGATGACACAAACAAATGGAAAAATATTCCATGCTCATGGATTGGAAGAATCAACCTTTTTAAGAGTCCATCCTACCAAAGGCAATCTACAGATTCAACACAAGACCCATTAAATTACCAAGATCATTCTTCTCAGACGTGGAAACAACAATACAGAAATTCATATGGAAACATAAATGACCATGAATAATCAAAACAATCCTTAGCAAAAGAAACAAATACTTCCAGACTTCAAACTTTATTATAAGTCTACAATAATCAAAACAACCTGGTATTGGTACAAGAACATTGGTACAAGACCAATGGAACAGGATAAAGATTCTGGAAGTAAAACCTCAATTTCTCAACCAACTCATTTTTAACAAAGCCTCCAATAGCAACCATTGGGGAGAGAAGAAACTATTCAGTAAATGGTGCTGGGACAACCGGTTGACCACATGCAGAAGAATGAAACAGGACCCTTACCTATCACCACACACAAAAACCAACTCCAAATGGATCAAAGACCTAAACGTAAAACCTCAAACATTAGGAATCTTAGAAAATGCAGGCGATACCCTTACAGAAATCAGAATAGGTAACTAATTCCTGATCAAAACCCCAAAAGTTCATGCCATAAAAGATAAGATAGACAAATGGGACCTCAACAAACTGAAAAGCTTCTGCAAGCAAAAGAAACCATCAAGAGAGCGGGAAGACAGCCCACAGAGTGGAAAAAATATTTGCAACTGTTTTTTTTCTATTTTTAATTATTTTAACTTTTAAACTTTTTTGTCAAGTACTAAGACACAAACACACACATTAGCTTAAGAATACACAGGATCAAGATCATCAATATCACTGTCTTCCACCTCCTCATCTTGTCTTACTAGGCGGTCTTCAGGGGCATTAGCACGCATGGAGCTGTCATCTCCTATGATAATGATGCCTTCTTCTGAAATACCTCCTGAAGGACCTGCCTACAGCTGTTCTACAGTTAACTTTTTAAAATAAGTAATGGTACACTCTAAAATAACCATAAAAAGTATAGCATAGTAAATACAGAAGCCAATAGCTTAGTTGTTTATTATTATTAAGTATTATGTACTATACAAAATTGTATGTGCTAGATTTTTATATGACCAGCAGTGCAGTAGGTTTGTTTGTACCAGTATCACCCTAAACACGTGAGCAACATGATGTGCTATGATGCTATGACAGCTACAATGTTACTAGACGAAAGAAATTTGTTCAGTTCTGTGACAATCTTATGGGACCACTGTTGTATGTGTGTTCTGTCATATAAGTGAAATGCCATTATATGGTGCACCTACATATATACATATATATATTGCTTGATGACATGCCTTTCTAATGCAACTAACAAAATGTCCTGAAGATTATTCTGTGGAGGTAATACATATCCCCTTGATTTTTATTTCACAGCTGGACAATATTGCATTTCAGGAATTCTTACAATTTAACTGTTTTCCTCCTGCTGGAATTTTAGGTGGTTTCTAGAAATAGCTACTCAAGGCATATTGATATGGATCTTTCTAGTTCTTTTCCCATGTTTTATTTTTTCTCTGCTTTGACATGCGTTGTTATTTCTCTTTTTCCATTTAAATAACAATAAGGTTTGGAGATTATTTTATGTCATTTATGTTATCTTAATCTTCTTTAATACTTTCCTAATTTTGGTTTTACATACAGCTCTTGAATCCAACTGAAATGTATTGTTTAGTAAATAAATAAATGTTTAAATAAATTTATAAAAATAACATTGTGCGAATTAAAAATCGAACATATTGATTTTTCCATAAAGACAGCAAATTTTGTCAATTTCTTTTTCTGACCAGGTGATCTTTGCCTGGCAAATTTAATGACCTACTAATTACAAGTAAATATGAAAAGTTTCTGCATTCCTCTTTTTATTCTATTCATCTATTTCTATTAATTTTAAGTTCTATAGGTTTTGTTTGATGGCCTGTGGCTTTGTATAGTATAAAATTTTGTTTCTAATATACCAAGTTATCCTCAATATTCCTTTTAAAAACTTTCTTGTCTCTTTTCTTGTATACATTTTCTATTCTATATTAATTATAAGGTTGAATTGTCAACTTCCTTCTAAAAGCTCATGTTGGAATTTTGAGTTGGAAAGCACTGAACTTATAAATGAATTTGGCAAAAGTTTACATCTTTACAACATTGAGTTTTATCATCCAGAAACATGACATAATTGCATTTTTTCAGATATTATTGAGTATCCCTCTGGAAAAATTTCTTTTTAAGTTTTATTCGTCTAAGTCTTATAAATGGTATTAGATTTAGTCTTGGTTTTATCTTTTTTAAATGTATTCATTGTTATTGCTTGTATTGTGAATATAATCTTTCAAAAATTTCATTTTCAAGTAAGTGTTATAGTATAAGAAGGCCACTTGCCAGGCTTGGTGACTCACACTGTAATCCCAGCACTTTGGGAGGCCAAAGCAAGTGGATTGCCTTAGCTCACAGGTTCGAGACCAACCTGGGCAAGTTGGCAAAACCTCATCTTTACAATAAATCAAAAAATTAGCCGGACATGGTAGCACACATCTGTAGTTCCAGCTACTTGGAAGGCTGAAGCGGAAGGATCACCGGAGCCCAGCAGGTCGACAGTGGGGTGGCTGTGAGTGTGTCACTGCACTCCAGCCTGGGCGACAGAGTGAGACTCCAACTCAAAAAAAAAAAAAAGAAGAAGGCCACTACTGTTGATGTTTTTATTTTATCTTCTTAATTATATGAGCATTCTTCATAGTTTTAATCATTTTCAGATAAATCTTTTGGATTTTCAAAGCAGATAATTGGTATTATCTCCAGGAAGAGACACTTGTCTCCCTTCTTTTCATATTTACGAGGAAGGACCCCCAAAAAAACTGGAATTAGCTTTTGGAGGGCAGGCCTCTTGTAATACAGATTTTCCCTGCCAGGTGAGTGTTCTAGGAACCCATTGGCATCAGTGTACCAGCTAACATTGTTGTGAGAAGCTGCGTTCAGCTTCAGTGAAAAAAAATTTTTTTGGAGATTCTTTCAAGCGTTTGTCCAGTTCATGATGGGTGATTTACGAGTGCACCTGCCCACACTGAGCTGAGTGCTCAGTAGTTTTTGAATGGCATGACCCCCGTACCTCACCCTCCTTATTTACCCAATCTCATCCCAAGTGACATTTTTTGATAGTTTGTCTTCTGGATGAAAAGAGACCTCAAAGGGAAAAGTTTTGCTGATGTAGAAGTGGTGAAATAAGCAGAAGGAGCACTAAAAGGCATCAAAATTGGCAAGTTCAAAAACTATTTTGAGCAGTGGAAAAAACATCTTGATAGGCGTATTGCATCAAACGGAGAGTACTTTGGAGGTGGCTGAAGTTTAAACATGTAAGACTAAATATACAATTTTTAATAAATAATTTCCAGGATTTTTGGGGTCCCCCTTCATATGTCTCATGTCTTTTCCCTATCTTCCTGGTTTGGCAGTACAGCGGTAAGAATGGGCATTTTGTATCCTTTCTGGATTTGATATAAATGCTTCTTACATTTCTCTATTAAGTACAGGAGAAATCAGTCATCAATTTAATTATCAAGTGATTTTTTAGCATACATGAAATGATTACTAAGTTTGACTCCTTTAATCTGTTTCTGCCATAAATAACTTTAACCAATGTCCAAATTCAAAACCATCCTTGCACTAGTTGGATAAACCCTACTTAATCATTATGCAATTCTGATTTAACACACTTGTAAATTTCAAATATACTTAGAACTTCTGCATACAAGCTTATAGATTAGGTTGGCCAAATGTGTGTGTGTGTGTGTGTGTGTGTGTGTGTGTGTGTGTGTGTATGCAGGCTTTTCTGATTTTTCTTTTTTTTTAATTTTTTTAATTTTAAGGATGTGGGGTACAATTCAGTATTAGGTACGTAAAGTAGTCATTGTACAGGTGAAGTTTGGGCCTCCCTTTGGTCCCCAATTCTCCTGGTTTGGGTTCAGATACCCTTAATGATGTTATGTGCCCCAACCCCTCCCCGGCAGTGTCTTGTTACTGACAATCCCTTTCTTATAGTATTATTTCCTATCAGCATAACGCTAGTCTCAAAAAGTGAATTTTGTAGCTTTTCATATTTTTATATGCTCTGCAACAGTTCACAAAGCATGGAAGCTCTGTGCAGTTGAAGGTTTTAGAAATATTGCTTCAAAAAATAGCACCTGAGTATGAAACATTGTGGGGCGTAGAGCTGTTACAGGCTGAAAAGAGGCCATTTGGGTTATATTAAAACAGTCATTTACAAATGACTTAAAAACTTGTATTAAGCTGAGTTGGGCTAAATATAGAAGACATTTGAATTTAAAAGTGAATATTTTTGTAATAATATAAAGTTTTATTGATTACCAATTTATATGGATATATCTGAGCAAGGTTAAGTATTGTGAAAATGGTCAAAATAGAAATGGTGTCACAATGTAAAGAAAATCTGACATCCAGAGCCAGGGAAATCCATGAAGAGAGGGTTCTCATGCTTCTATGAAATAACAAATATGCCACAAAAGAGTGCAAAAACCACAACCTTGCACCAAGGCCACCACAACCTTACTCACAAGACTTCTGCAAGAACCTCTGCCCAGCAACATGTCCAACTTTGTGATTGATCTTTGTAGCCAAGGATAATTATTTCAAAACAATTATGTAACCCTCCTCATTGTTCTTCTTTAGACACTTTTGTCTTCCTTTACTTCCCTGAACAAGCACATAGTTTACAATAGCATGCATATTCCCATTTCTGTGTTATATTCTCAGATAAATATATTTTCCTTTAGATAGCCTCTCGTTGTTATTGAGGTTGACAAATATGGTATCAGAAATGGGTCCTGGAAAAGGTTGCCATCAGAAGGAATTGGTGATTCTTGTATCTGGCTTCAGTACTCACGTGAGCCCTTGGACTCTGCTGACATAGCTTGTTTTTTCTATCCTGGTGCGTCTTTCCTTAGGTTGAGCCTCCCTTATTTTGGTAGAGGCTTTTTAATATTATTTGGGATCAGTTTAGGACAAAAATGAACATTTTTACTTGTCTCCCCTTCACTGTCCTTGAACCTAGTAACTGTTGCTGGTACTGAAGGGAACACAACCATCTTCATTCAGACCCTTGATAAGCAGGAGACACATGCAAGAACACTGCACGTCCCTGGAAAAGCCTCTGCCTGACCTAGATAAGAAATGGGCTCTGCTGAAACTTTCTAAATCCCAGAAATGTATCTGTTCCCTTAGTCTCCAGATGGCAACTGCTTTCTTTCATGCCTTTGTATTAATTTTATGTATAATGTTTAATCAAGACTTGTGAACCAGAACTCCCAAAATAAGCACACACACACACAAAAAACTGTAACCAACTAGAAAGTACACAGCCCCAAATTGTTCAAGGTAATTGTAACTTAGAAGAATGACAGGATTGGTGTAATCTGGGCACCAGTTTGTGACAGTAACTTATGGGGTCTAGACACTGATTAAGAAGGAAACTGAGTAATGATCATAAGACACGTAGTCATTATTAATCAATAGTGGCAAAAAGATAAGTAGCTATATGTTTTATTATAAATACTGGGTGAAAACTTTGCATAAATGAACAGGTTTTTGGTGGATACACAGCCTGTTCTCTGATCCCATAGTATCAGAATGAAACTCCTTGCTTCTCCCAGGTTTCTGCCTCTCTTATTTGATTGACTGTGAGGGAAGGAGCCGATTGTTGGATTGGGCCATAACAGAACTTTGAATATCATTTCAATTTATTCTGTGATTATTATTCTATTTCATTTTAATGCATCTTCTAGAGTTAATTTTGGAAATTCATATATTTTAAAAACTTTAATTTCATGTAAATTTTAAAATGTATTAATACAGAGTTGTATAATGAATCCTCTCATGATTGAGATTTCCATTGTATCTCATATTATGTTATTTTTTAAATTTCTAAGATTGTCTTTATATGTCTTCTTTACTTTTCTTATTTTTATTTTTTTATTTTTATTATATATTTTTTATTATAAAGATGTGGGGTACAATTCAGGGTTAGGTATACAAACATTGATTATGTAGGTACCCTTGTTGATGAGGTTTGCCCCTCCCTCCCCTAGCAGTTTCCCTCAAATGGCAATCCCACCCCCTACAACAGTTTCCCATTACTGCCAATCCCTTTCTTATAGTATTATAATTGTTCAAGTTCCGCTTACAAGTGAGACCATATGGTACTGTTCTTTGTTTCTGTGATAGATCACTGAGTATGATCTACTCTAAATCCATCCAAGTTGCTGCGAAGTCCATATGTTTGTTTTTCTTTATGGCTGCACAATATTCCATTGTGTGTATGTACCACATTTTTTTAATACAGTCCAGCATCGATGGACAGCATGGTTGGTTCCATGTTTTTGCTATTGTGAATAGAGTTGCAACAAACATACGTGTGCAGGTATCTTTTTTGTAGAATGATTTGAGTTCCTCCGGATAGGGGAATTGCTGGGTCATATGGAAGGTCAATTTTCAGTTCTCTCAGAAATCACCACATTGTCTTCCAAAGAGGTTGCACGAGTTTGCATTCCCACCAGCAGTGTAGAAGTGTTGCTTTTTCTCCACATCCTCACCAGCATCTGTTGTTGTTTGTCTTATTAATGATGACCATTCTTACTGGAGTTAGATGGTATCTCAATGTGGTTTTTCATTTCTCTGATGATGAGTGAGGCTGAGCACTTTTTCATGTGCCTGTCAGCTGTCATATCTTCTTTTGAGAAGTGTCTATTCATGTCTTTTGCCCACTTTTTAAAGGGGCTGTTTGTTTCTTTCCTTCCAGCACATTTGAGTTCCTGTAGATCCTAGATGTCAGGCCTTTGTCAGATATACAGTTGGCAAATATTTTTTCCCATTCTGAGGGCTGTCTCCATGCTTTCTTGCTGCTTTGCAGAAGCTCGTTAGTTTGATGAGGTCCCACTTTCTATCTTATTTCTTAAGGTATTGGTCTTTAGGGTTCTGAATAGGAATTGATTGCCAGTTCCAATTTCCATAAGGGTGTCTCCTGCATTTTCTAAGATTCTTATAGTTTGAGGTTTTACATTTAGATCTTTGATCCATTTAGAGTTAATTTTTGTGTATGGTGATAGGTAGGGGTCCTGTTTCAATCTTCTGCATGTGGTCAGCCAGTTTTCCCAGCACCATTTACTGAATAGATTCTCCTCTCCCCAGTGGTTGTTGTTGGAGGCTTTGTCAAAGATGAGTTGATTAAGGAATTGAGGCTTTGTTTCTGGAATCTCTATCCTGTTCCATTGGTCTATATGCCTGTTCTTGTGCCAATACCAGGCTGTTTTGATTACTGTAGCCTTATAGTAAAGTTTGAAGTCTGTAAGTGTGATACCTCCTGCTTTGTTTCTTTTGCTAAGGATTGTTTTGGCTATTCGTGGTCGTTCATATTTCCATATGAATTTCTGTATTGTCATTTCCAGGTCTGAGAAGAATGATGTTGGTAACTTAATGGGTCTTGCGTTGAATCTGTAGATGGCCTGTGGTAGGATGGACATCTTAACAATGCTGATTCTTCCTATCCATGAGCAAGGAATATTTTTCCATTTGTTTGTGTCTTCTTGGATTTCTTTGAGCAGCGTTTTGTAGTTCTCATTGTAAAGGTCTTTCACTTCTCTGGTTAGGAAGATGCCGCGGTATTTCTTTCTCTTTTTTTTTTTTTTTTTTTTGTGGCTATTGTGAATGGTATTGTGCTTTTTATTTGGGTCTCTGCCTGCTTGTTGTTGGTGTATATGAATGCAACTGTCTTTTGCACATTTATTTTGTACCCTGAGACTTTGCCAAAGTCCCTTATCAGTGCATTCATGTTTTTGACAGATTCTCTTGGATTTTCAAGGTATAGGATCATATCATCAGCAAAAAGGGATAACTTGTCTCCCTCTTTTCCTATTTGGATACCCCGGATTTCCTTCTCTTATCTAATTGCCCGAGCTAGGACTTCCAACATGATGTTGAACAAGAGGGGTGAGAGTGGGCAGCCTTATCTTGTTCCAGTTCTTAGGGGAAATGTTTCCAGTTTCTCTCCATTTAGCAATATGTTAACTGTGGGTCTATTGTAGATGATACCTACTATTTTGAGGTGTGTTCATTCTATACCTAGGTGTTTGAGGGTTTTTATCAAGAAGGGATGCTGGATTCTATCAAAAGCTTTTTCTGCATCTAATGAGATAATCATGTGGTTCTTGTTTTTACATCTGTTGATGTATTTAATGACATTTATGGTCTTGCGAATGTTGAACCAGCCCTGCATCCTGGGGATGAAGCCTACTTGGTCATGGTGGATGATTTTTGA
>CAUYQG010028396.1:0-37402 GCA_963574415.1 Tarsius wallacei | reverse complement strand
TGCTTTTTTTTTTTTTTTTTTTTTTTTTTTAAGGCAGTTGTTTCTTGCAGCCGCTGAGCAGTCAGCCCCTCCACGCCGGGGAGGAGACCGGCAGCCGGGGGTGCTGGAGCCGCCGGAGATAGACGCAGAGGAGCGGCGGCTCTGCCGATTGCGCACTGCCGCTCACTCGCCGCCGCCCGCGCGGCAGCTACAGCTCCGGGCGCTGTCGCTGTCGCCGCCGCTGTGTCCTCCGCTCCGGCACTCCCACCTCCTGCCGGCCCCGCCGGCGCTCGGCCGGGTCGGCGCGCGCGCTCGCTCGCTCGCTCGCTCGCTCAGGCGCCGGAGCCAGGGGCGCACCGGGCGCCTCCCGGAACCCGCTGGGGGCGCCCGGGCGCAGGAGGGACTGCGCGATCGCTGCGCCGGGACACGTCTCTACCCGGCGTCCAGCCGTTTCCCCAGCTCCTCAAGGGAGGCCACCGGCCCGGGGTGCGGATCAGAGCCGGGAGGGCGCGTCTCCACCGCCCCGCAAGCGCGGCGCCTCCTTCCTTTCCTGGGGGAGCCCTCCCCCACAGGGAATGCCGCTGCGCTAGCGCTCACGGCCGGCGCCCCAACCCTGGGAGGGAGCAGCAGATGGGCACAGGGGCACCTCATCACCCCCGCTGGTTCCCGGGTGCCCCCTCTTTGGGAAGGAGCGGCAAACCTGGTTCAGGGGGCGACCGTCACTTTTCATGCCCCGCTTTGCTTCCCTCTGGCGGGGGCGCGGCAATGGACTCAAGGGACTAAGCGGACAGAGGGGCGAGTGGTCTTAGAGATCGGTTCTTTGTGCTTATGTGTCTGCAAGTCCCGACACTGGGAGGACAGAAGTTGAAACGACTCACAAGATCGATTAATAAACGCGCAGAGGCAAATGCCTTTCGCTCTTAAAAGAGGAACACTCACTCGGAGACTCCTCCCTTCCAAACTCGGGCGGACTGGGGCGGGGAGTTGCTGTTTGACTAATCATTCATTCACCCACGAAAGAGGGAGGGACTGCCCCGCCGCTAATCTCTAACCCCGGCCGCGGTGACTGCGGCCTCCGCCGCTCGGATTTGCTACGCCCCCGCTGCCCGGGCTGCACCCTTCTCGCCTCTGCCGCGCTGGGTGACCGGGATCTGTTCCTATGATCCCCCTGCTGAATTGCTGCTTTCCTGCCTCGCACTGGCACGTTCTACCCTAAAGGGTGCACTCGAGGAGAGAATAATCTTTGTAACCAAATTATAAAGGCGGGGTAGGAGTGAGGGACGTCTGGTCAGTGTTGAGATCTGATGATCAGCTGTCCTTGAGGCTAACTATGGACTGTTGGGCCACCGACTACCTCTCCCCAAGAATAGAAACCAGGTCCCCGCACGCCCATCCTTCCAGCGGCGGGTCAGCCGGGGTAGGTCCAAACAACAAATCACTGACAGAGCCGGTGATTTTTTCCCCCATTCTTCCAGGGGTATGGACCTAAGAATCTCCAGACAAACTGGGCTGTTGTTAGTTGTAGAAACTAGACTTTTGAATATAAATTAATCTGTTTGCTGACACATATAATCTAGCTTCATCTTATCTTAACCCTTCCCCGTGTTGTTGACTGCTTATTTTTTTTCCCCCAGTGGTTTGAAGGTTTCGCTTAATTAGTGCAGCATTGCCAACTTCCAGACACACCAAAGAGCTGATAGGAGCGCATTGATAGGAGCACATTACTTTGACATGGGAAAAATAAGAGAAGGGAAAGCTGTCATTAGCTTAGCACGCTTCATTTCCTTCTCAAAACAGATTTTTAGTGTACAATTTAAATAAAAGAGAAGAAGAATGATGTGTGATTACTTTTTATTTTTTCCAAATCAAGCTATGGACAGGCAGCTTCTTGAAAATTAGTGTGTTTAATGTACTTGCTAGTCCTAAAGAAAAACAATTTACAAGAAAAAAAAGCTCTAAATCCAACCTTCCTACAGGGACTCATTACAAAATAAAATAAAAACTTTTATTGCCACGAATAAGTGCAATCAGTTGAAATCACTATCTCCTCTATCTGAAAAGATTCTCCCTGGATGAGGTTTTTAGATATAGTTGTTAATCATGACTTAATTAAGGAAAACTGCATAACGGCGAAGCTAGGAGACCTTTCATTGCCCAAGACTTTAGCAGTAGACTTGGATAAACACACTCTATGAAAGTGTAAGACATTGGGAGAGTGTGGGTGAGCTACTTTGATGTGCCTTTCTTCCCTAGCACCAGCCTCACAGTTTGCAAGACAATGTTCTTTATGACAGAATCTCAGTATGTGTGGCATTTCTATAAAGAGTGGCATGATGCTTTGGGGATATACTGCAACTCTCCCTGTAGATACAAATACAAAAACCACCTGGAAAACATTTTCATCTGCCTGAAAGTTTGCAAATGGTAAAGATGTACAGAAGCCTTTGGCAAACCTGTCTCTTCTTCCTGTTTGTTACAATCTGCTGCCACCAGTGATTTCCCTTGCAGCCTTCTCAGTAAATGGGCCCTACTTCTGAAAGAGCAGCCTTCTCCCTAAAGGGCTTATCAGAACATTGCCCCAGGCATTTACCCTTGTACTGCTGTGGCAACCACCCCTTCAAGTGGCAGTCTATCAGCTGCCATTTGGTCTCTGTCTACACAAAGATGATATTATGGGGTCAAAAAGAAAAAAGAATACCTGTACTGAAAAGCACATAGATTGGCCTTCACATTTAAACTACAAGATTGAGCCGGGCTCGGTGGCTCAGCCTGTAATCCGTGCCTTGGGAGGCTGAGGTGAGTGGATTGCCTGAGTCCACGGGTTCGAGACCCACTTGGGCAAGCAAGACCTCATCTCTACAATAAATCAAAAAATTAGCCGGGCGTGGTAGCGCGCGCCTGCAGTTCCAGCTACTTGGAAGGCTGAGGCGGAAGGATCGCCGGAGCCCAGCAGGTGGAGGCTGCGGTGGCCGGGAGCAGCCACTGCACTCCAGTCTGGGCGACAGAGTGAGACTCCATCTCAAAAAAAAAAAAAAAAAAGTGGATAGGGTGGGACCAGGGGCTAGGGTTCACTTTAAGCAGGAGGGGGAAAGGTCCCTCTAGCTTAAAGGGGAATGAGGGGGTTGTAGGCTTCCAGGTCAGGGATGCTGAGTGTCAAGAGGCCCTGCCTTCCTGAACTCTCTTTCCCTGAGGCTCAAACAGCAAGGCCCACTGATGGGGGTAGGCCGGAGGGGTTTAGAGCAGACCTCTCAGACTTGATGGATCACCCAGCCACCTGGGGATCTGATTCCAAAGGTGGGCCCAGATTCCACATTTCCAGCCAGCTCATAGGTGGTACTGCTGCTGCTGGACCAAGGACTACCCTTTGAGTAGGGAAATATAGAGATGGGAAAGGGAAAACGGACCTCAGATAGTAATTCTTCTTTGCCAGATAGACTGGCATCTGAACACAGGTCTCATTGGGCCAATTGGAAAATGCCCTTTCTGATTTCCTGAGGCCATTGAGACAGCCCTGGAGGGGACAGAGCCCCTTCCTTTTGAGCCACTGCTTCTTGGGAAGATGGAGGAACCAGACCCTGGCTGCAGAACCGAGGTCTGTTTTTTGCACCTGCATCCACCTGGCACCCACAGGCATAAAATGTACATGTTGAAAAGAGAGAACTGAAATCAAGCAAAGCTACCTTTCTTATTTACTAAATGGGATTATCAGTTGCTAATTCAAAAATTGTAGAGTAATGAAACTACATCAATAATTTTCATAATAATTATAGTCTTTAGTTTTATTCTTGAATGTTGTTCTGGCAGTGTCTGATTCAATTATCCAAGAAAATGTTATTACACCATTTCAGTGTTTCCCTATGAAGTTTGAGTCCAGGACCAGCTTGCTGATAACCCTTGTCCTGGGGGAGCTTGCGGGCTGCTGTTCATAGGCAGATGATGGGTAAGGAGCCCTGACATGTGTGGTTCAACTTGATTAGTGGTTCTCAACCAGGAGTGGATACTTACATGCACATGCATGCATGCATACACACATGCATGCATACACACACACCCACACACACACACACATACACACACACACACACACACTCCTCACTGGGACGTTTGGCAAACTCTGGAGACATTTTTTATTGCTACAGCTTGGGAGGTCCTGCTGGCATCTGGCTGGTAAGAGTTAGGAATACTGCTCAACATCTCACAACACACTGGACAGCCTCCAACCAATTATCCAGCCTCAAATGTTAGTAGTGGTGAGGTTGAGAGACCCTATGTTAGGTGAAGAATACGATTAGTATTGGTCAGGACATTTCTGGTTGTAGGTGACACCCAGCTCTAAGTAGTTTAGACAACAGGGAAATTTCTATCAGCAGGAATATCATTTAGTGAGAGACTAGGCCACTCTTAACACAAAGATTCCCCAAAAAAACAAGTTTATTTCTTTGTTCATGTTCCTTAAAACAATGTTCACTGTAACAAATTTCATTTTTTGTTCACTATACCCATGATCCTTATAACAATGTGCATTATATTGCTTATTATGAGATTGGCATTCATAAAGACACTTAATAAATATTTTCATTTAATTATCATCTTCATCCTATAAGGGTGGATATTCCCATTAACCACATTTTGCAGATGAGAAAATTGATACTCAGAGAAGTATCACAGGTCACACAGCCAACATGACACAGCTTCATGTGGCATTAAACTGGGGCAGGATCCTTTACAGAGAGAGAGAGAGACAAGACACCGAGCCTTTTTTTTTTGGCCAGGAAGCAGCATTTATTTGTGCCAGCACTGGCCCAGCAGATTCACATCCAAAGGCTGAGCCCTGAATACAGCAGGGTGTTGCCTTATCTTACATTTTAGCCCCTTCGTCTCCCTTATATGGCAACCTGCATTTTTGATTGGGTATTTTACGACACAGAGTTGTAACTGGGTTACTCATGTGTACTTAGACGTTGACTACACCACATCACTTTCTCTTTAACTCATTCTTTTTATATTCTGGGAAGGTCATTATCTCTTTGTTTTAGAAGGGCCCCTGCCTCAAAATATGAGTCACTTTCCTCATTTGCCTGTTTCAATGTGACAGAGTGCCATTGGGGCATCTCTCTCCCCATATAGACTTACTTCTGTTGTGTTACTCCACCCTGGGATCAGCATCTAGGAGGGCTGGAGAATGATTTTACTAATGCTCCCTGTCTCCTCGAGTCTGAATCCCAAGGCAATGATTCTCATCCGTCTCGTCTCCCTGTGGGACTCGGAAGCTCCATAACCACCTCTGGAAGAAAGATACGGAGGTGCCAGTGGGAATTATAGTAGGGCCCGTGGGGTCTATTTGAAACAGAATCAATGGTGCAAACACAGAGAATGGATTTAGAGCCATTTCTTCTGACTAAGACATTTGGAATTTAAATATAAATTAGAAGCTGTAAGTCGATTCCATGTATGAATTTGTACAAATCCCTGGTAATGAAAGCAGAGGGTTTCTCTTGTCCTTATTTGTACTGGGGTGTTAGTATCAAGAACCTAATCAAGTGTGTCCATTTCCCCACAGCTCAAAAGATTAAAGTTGTACTTTCCCTAGTTAGAAAGGCCTAGAAGGGGAATGCAGGAAGGAGGCCACTCTTTGTAGGCTCCAGGGGGGTCTGTCTAGTTTCTGTGTCAACCTGAGCAATACCCCATAGAAACTAGGAAGAAGGAGGCCCCTCATGATGGTGTGGTCAGAGGTTTTAAAAGAGACAAGGTGAGTGTCTTGTTGTACCCAAACTTTCCCAGGCCTCATGTCATTCAAAGCGAGGCTCCATCCTCTGATATTGCCTTTCCTCACTGGGGGCAAACAGCCCACAGCCTCGTGTATTTGAAGAGGACAGCCAAGGGCTGCGCATGTCCGTGTTGACAAGTGACTTGAATCCCCGCCACCTGAAACACAAAGTCACCATGTGACCCACAGCTCTGCTCCTGGGTGAAAACCTAAGAGAATGAAAACACAAATCCTCACTAACCTGTGTGCGAACATTCAAGGCAGATGATTCCCGGTAACCAAAGAGTGGAAACAGCCCAAATGTCCATCACCTGCATATAGATAAACAACACATGGTTCGTCCATAGAAGGAATGTTTTTCAACTATACGAAGGAATGAAGTACTGATCCACATACAATATGGATGAACCATGAAAATGAGATATTTGGAAAAAGAAGCCAGATGCACAGGACCACAGGCTGTGTGCTTCCATTTATATGAAATGTCCAGAATTGGCAAATCCACAGAGATGAAAAGTAGATAAGTGGTTGCCAGGGGCTGGGAGGGAGTGAGGATGGGGAGGGCTGCTCATGGGGATGGGGTTTCTGTTTGAGATGATAAAAAATATTCTAAAGTTGATTGTGGCGATGGTTGCACAACTCTGTGAATGTAATCAAATCCATTCAGTTTTACACTTAAAATGGGTGAATGTTATGCTATATGTGAATTATATTTCAATAAAGCTGTTACCAAGAAAAAAAAAAAAGCTCATGGTACCACATCTAAAGACTACAGGTGACGTCACCCCAAAAGCCACTTTCCTAGGATGAACTTGAGATCTTCTGACGGTTTGAAAAATCATGAGCTGATTGAGCTTGAAGTGCATTTTTTTCTCCATAGCTCAGAAATCAAACCATATTGGGCAAAACCTTCATTCTGGGGAGGGGAGCCTCTCAAAAGATGAGAACGTGGAGCTTAATCTATAAAAACTTTATATAGCGCTCCTAGAATCAGGAATTGTAACTTATTTTTCATATCACCAGTACCTGGCACAATCCTGGCATTGAGATGTTGAGTAGTTGACAGGAGATGAGACCCGGAGGTGGGAGAAGAATTAATTGATTGGGAGGAGGTTTAGAAAGTAAGGACTCACCTAGAAATTCTCTTACTCTGCTCTATTTTTCTTCAAAGAAGTCAACAAGCTTAGTATTTTATTATTTACGTATTTGTGTCTTATCTCACTCCCACATAGGGACAAAATTCAAGAGAGCAGGGACTTCCTATGTTTGTCCACTGCTGTGTGTCTGTTGTCAGGAGCAGAGCACAGCACAGGTCATCAGCCACAGGTATCTGTGGAATGCATGCATGGGGGAGTGAAGGCTTGGGTAGAGGACAGACCCATGGAAAGAGACATGAACAAGTGGCTGGGAATATACACATGGATGGGGGAATTAATGCACAGATGGGGAATGAATGAATGGATGGGATCATGAATGCAAGAACAGGGGAATTAACACATGGGCGGGGATGAACACGTGGATGAGGGATGAGTGGATGGAGGATAAAGGTATGGAATTGGTCCAGCAGAGATGTTCAGTCAGCCACCATGACCATGACAGACTTCGCTCTGTTTCTTCCCATGTCTATAAGCATGTCTAGGGGAAGGATCTCTCCTGCAACCTTATGTGGTGAGGTTTATCTGAACATCCAGGTAGATCCATGGTGAGGAACAGTCCCTGAATTCAACAAAGAAAGACGTCAAAGCCACTGGGTGAGTCAGGAGACCAGGATGGGCAGACGTCTCATCCAGAACGATGTGCAAGAAAGCACCCAAGCCAGAAAGCTGGGCAAGATGGCAGGATCAGTGGCCAAGAGGAGAAGGCACTCAAGGATTGATGAAGAGTCCTGCCAGGAGGCAGACCACTCACCCCAGGAAGAGGACAGAGGCCCAAGAATCTCATCTGTTCCATTGGAGAGCAGTAAAAGAAAATTAAAACATAAAAATACTGAGATTTTCGAAACAGCCTTTATTGCTATAAAACTACTATGCCTGTGCCTCTGTCTCCAGGCAGATACTGAAAACAGTTTCTCACTAATCAATGAATCTCATCCTTCACCCTCTTTCTATACTATGCCAGTGGGTCAGTGGAGGCTGACCTGAGCCTTGAGTTCCGCCGACTTTAACTTGGGCTCCTGAGAAGTAAAAGAGCATTGCCAGGTGGCTCCAGGCCGTGGCTCCAGATGCTTCTCCTCCAGACAAGATGCTCCCAGGGACACAAGCTCTCTGTCCACCAGTTGGGCAATACAGTACCAGCCCATCTGCTTCCTGGCACAGGGGACACACTGTCAGCATGCTTCCCAGTTTAGAAGGCCAGGACAGAGGCAGATACGGCATGACTTCAGATCCTGTCCAATTAAGACTTGTGTAGGACAGATTCACATTCTCGAACATATTGAGTGATGAGAAACTTGGCAGATCTCTCCTGGCCATCTCCTTCAAGCACCTGCCCAGTCTTCCCAGCCAGGTCTTTGGACTCCTCACAGGTGCCAGTTATTGTGATGTGCCAGACACCATTCTAAGAGCTTGAGATGCACTCATTCATGTATTCATCCAAAAACCAGTGGGGTGAGCAGTGACCATAGCCCCATTTTAGAGAAAAAGGAGCACCAAGGCTCAGCGAGGTTGAGTTTTTTGCGCCAGGGCACCTCACTAATAAGTGGCAACAGGAAGGTCCTCTGATGAGGGGTGCTGAGCAGAGACCTGATGACAGGATGGTACCAGCAAGTGAAGACAGGAGCGTGTCAGAGAGAACGACACATGGAGAGCCCTAACATTTGAGAAACTGTGTGCAAGCCCCCATGATAGCAGCGATGTGAATGAGGAAGAGAGACAAGAGTGGGAGCAGAGATGGGCATTGTGGAAGGCCTGGAAACACGTGGATTTTGCATGAACTATAAGTAGAAGCCATTGCAGGGTTGTGAACAGAAAAGGAACGTCAGCTCCATGAGGACAGGAATGTGTGTCCTCTCTGTTCAGTGATGAGTCCCAAGCACACAGAATTAAGCCCAGTATGTGGCAGATGTTCAATGAAGTCATTAAATCATGTTTACACTTGTAACAAGATGACTCTGACTGCTACTGTGCAGAGCAGAGACTGTAGAGACACAGGAGTAAAAACAGAGGAGTCAGACACCCAGGAGAGAGATGATGAAATTGCCTGCAGAGAGCTTCTGATGGCTCCACCTTGGTTGCAGGGGGTGGAGACCCTGAGCAATAGGCATATTCAGCACACACACACACACACACACACACACATACACACACACACATTTGGACAGGTACAGTGGCCATGCCTGCAATCCCAGCATTTTGGGAGGCCAAGACTAGAGGATTTCTTGAGCCTAGAAGTTCAAACTTGCTATGGGCAACATAGCAAGACCTTGTCTCTACAAAAAAGCAAAAAATTAGCTGGCCATGGTGGTACACACCTGTGGGAGGCTGAGATGGAAGGATGGCCTGGGCCCAGGAGGTTGAGGCTGCCATGAGTATACCACTATACTCCACTCTGGGTGACAGAGTGAGACCCAACTGGAAAAAGAAAAGATGAGTTTATACACACACATTCACCATTGTGCAACCATCCCCCCATCGAGTTCTAGAACTTTTTTATCACCCAAATAGAAACTTTAAGCCTGCTAAGTACTCACTTTCCATTCCCACCCTATATCCTCAGTCCCTTGCAACCATAAATCTGCTTTCTGTCTCCATGAATTTGCCTACACAGAATATTTCATAGACGTGGAATCATACAATTTTGAAGGTCGTCCCAAGAGTCGTTGCTGATGGGTTGGAGGTGGGAGGTGAGAAAAGAGAGAAATCAAAGATAACTCTGGGTTTTCAACCTTAACAACATGAATAAATTTGCCAAGAGAGGGGAAGAGAGAAAAAGTGATTTTTTTTTTGGTGGAGGTAGAAAGTTAAAAGACATGTTTTGATCGTGTCAAGTTCAAGGTGCGCATTAGACACCCAGATGTTGATGTCAGCTGTGCTTTGACTTGCAGTCCTGGCTATAGGACAGAGGCCAGGGCTAAAGATGTGAGTGTGTGACTCATCAGCAGAGAGATGGTGCCTGGAAGTTCTCATCCAGGTGGGGAAGAGCCACAATTGCATGAGCCCAAGGGACAGGAACCCTTGAGCCATGCTAAGGAAAACCCAACCAGATGCAGACATTCTTGCCCTAGAATGGTAAAGGTGATCAAGTGGCATCTTGACCAGGACTCCTGAGTCAGGACTACCGTGGGAAAGTGGACATCTTTGAAAGATTGCGCAGAGAATCTCACCCTTTGCCATTCTTCTCTACAGTTTTGGCAACAACAGAGCCAATGTTGGGCCACAAACGCAAACCATCCCCAGTTATCTACTGCCTATAATATGATGAAGACAGTATGGCATAAGGAATTACTGATTTTAGGAGAATCTCATCTCTCCGAATCAATCTTTAAGGACTGTCAATACTGATTGCCTGTGAATTTTAGATGGGATGCGTCCTGGGAACCACAGCTTCTGGGATCCCGAAAAAGTGACTCAAAGACAGGTCTAATTCCAAAGTGTATAAAGGATAAAACTTGGACTTCAGGTGCAGTAAACTCAAGGCACTCCATTGGGCTTTGTTCTTTCATACTGTTAGGAAAGTCTGAAGTCACAACTCAACAAGCTATCAGCTCTGCAGTGAAAGATACAGGCTCCTCTTTTGAGAAGACACACAGGCTATGAGTTTGTTGTAAAGAAATAGCCATCTGGGTGCCTTAAAATGTGTGAATCCCCTCAATACGGGATAGCATATCTGTGGGGTGTTCCCCACCTGTCATTGTTCCTGAGCCAGCTGTCCTGGCTCCTTGTCTCTGGGACAGTGAGTGGCATTATTTAGACTTACAGTGTGTCCCTATGGACCCTAGACAGGCTTCTTCTTGTCAGGGATCTCTATACCAATCCCCTTGGGATAGCTTCCAGGTACATAACCAGGCAGACCCCACTGAATTCTTAGTCCTTCTTTGACCCCCAAAGTAGCACACTGGGCACAGAGTCCATCTGCACTCAAGGATGAAGGCCAAATGCAGTAACTCCAAAGTGCTCCATGAGAATCAACTTGTATTCTCTGAGCAGTCTATCTTCCTCTCAGAAGACCCCTTCTTTGCTGAAGAGGCTGTGGGGTGGGAGTTCAGAGAATAGAGATTGGTAAGGGAAGGAATATAGCTGCAGAAATACAAGAGTCAGTGAAAGAGAGGACCTCCAAGAGACAGATCCCTGATTTCCTTGGCCAATGCTTTTCATTGGCCTGCTTAGCAACTTCTATGAACTCCTGGAGCATAGAAGAGTAATAATTCTCAAGGTTTCCCACCAGTGGCCTCCTTTGGCACCGTCCACACCAGGTCTTCACCTGCAGGACCCAATACAAGTTAGAATAGATCATTAAGATCTTTTTAACATTTGATCACTGCACTAGGCAGGACCCCAGTGGTCACCTCAAGCCATTGTTCTCAGTCCTGGACGTTTATTAGAATCAATCATGGGTAGTTTTAGAAATACAGATGTCTGGGCCCCACCCAAGAAAAATCTTTGAAAGCAGGACCCTCCATCATTGGTAGATTTGGATTTGGTTTTTTTTTTAAGGTTTTCAAGTGATTACATAGAAATTTACCCACAGAAACTTAGAGCAGACCATGCTATTGTTCACAAAAAAGTCATTCTTCATCCAAATTCAGATGTTTGTGGTCAAATGAGTATCTCTACAGAGAATCTCTTTGCTCCTCAAAATTAAACTATTTTCAATTATCTTGTCAGATGAACAAATGTGTTCTGCATTTTCTTTCATTTTATAAAGAGAATAACTCAACTGAAGGAGAGATGCTAATGTCAGATGAAATAAAGTGCCCAAGCCTGGAATTTAGAGAGAAAAGAACGTAGGCATATTTGCTTCTTGGTTTGTGTTTGTCTCTCACTATCTAATGTAATATTTATGACATCATTCCCCTAAGGCAGTGATTTTCAAACTTCTCTTTAGCAGCAAAACTCGTTTTTATTTTCCAAGCAAAATCTTAGGCAGGAACGCTAATATACAAAACAGATAAAACATAATTAACAGATTCCTCAGGCGGTTAACATTCTTATTATTTGAGGAAAGATACTTGATGCATTGATCGGACTCCCAGACCATCTCACACATTCTCGGTTCCCAAGAACATAGTTTGAGAAACACTGCCCTGCTGCGTTATTTTCCTGTCAGACTTTGGAGGTGATGTGTATTCATTTTATTTTGTAGGGAAAAAAGCATGCTTTGTGACATAAGCCTCTTATCCCTGAAAACTTTTTTTTATTTTTTATTTTTATTTTTTTAGTTTGCAAATGTATGTGTCTGTGTTTGGCAGATTTGAAGAGTTTCGGTAGGCAAGGTCACGTAAAGGAAGAATACAGTCTTTAGAAGGTGGATTATTGTGTCTCTGGAGAGCCAGAACCTAACTAGCCAAGCATCTTCCTCACAAGTCATGTGAGGAAGATCCTCTGTGTCTGCAGCCAGCATGAATCAACCCAGAAGTGTGCACTGAGAGGCAGAGAGGGGGAACAATGCCTGCCAGAACATGCGATACATGTTGTTTCCCCCTCTTGCCAGTTGGCCCATTCCCCTGCACCTGCAGAGTCAGGAGGTTGAGGGATACTTGGTCTTTCTTCTCAGCCTACAGCTTCTCTCCAGAAACATTGTTTTCCTTCTAGCCTAGGGCTGAGTAACACTGACCATGGGGTGTTGATATCAGTCCTTCAGGATCCAGAACCATACTGCCTAGGATTCCAGTAAGTCTTAGAGAGTACTCTTGGCTCAGAGCATATTTCTTTCTTGTTGAGAGGTTTATTATTATTGAACTATTTCCACATTCAGGTTTTGCATTTCCTCACCTGTTTAGTAACAGTGGGTGGCTTAAGACGTTTAACAGAGAAAACTCGTAACAGAGAGATGTTTAATAGACCCTCTATATCAGTCGGTCCTTTACCACAACTGGTAGGTACTCTCTTTTTGCATTGACAGAGATAACATGCAAACACATTTAGCAAAGCATCTGGCACAAAAGAGAAACACAATATTTTTCAGAAGAAGAAATTAATGTTAGTTGAATCAAGAAAGGACTTTGATTATGTTTTCTTTAAAGGAATCTTTATCTTTTAGACTGAAATGTTTACAGATGCAATGACACGTCTGGGATTTGCTCCAAACAATGCAGGCACAGGGAGGGGTGGCCAGAAGATGAAACACCGTAGGCAGGATTTGAAGATCCCGGAAGCCTGATTACAGGCACACAGGGCTTATTTTCTATTCTGTCTGCTTTTATAAATGTTTTGAATTTTCTATAACTAGATATAAGAGAGAAAAATGAAGAAATACTTGAAGAAACTCTATGAAATCCAAATGATCATCAAAAGGATCACACTTACCAGATGAAAGTGGCAGATGTCTACAAGGTTGCTTTCCCAGGACAAGGAGTAGAAACCCACTCAAGAAGAAGTGTCTAGAGATGAGATTGTTGTCAGGCACAGAGCTTCCCACAGAGAACCTGGTGGGGTTGAGAGCAGAACTGGGAAACTGAGACCAAGAACACTTTGTAATCTGTCTTTTGTCTTTGAGTGCCTCAAAACTCTCTTTTCTGGATATTTTCTCAATGTCTCCATTCCTTTGCTTCTCTGTGCATAGTGAATTTCTCTGATAATTCATCAGTGTCCAAATGGCAAAAAATGTCCACCCCATCCTCAACTGCCCAGAGATCTCTATTTCTCTGGGTTCCGATTTTTAAAAGAAATCATCTGATTGTTCATGAATTGGTTACCCCTGAGTCTGGTGGTCACTGCTGGGTCCAATCAACTATGGCCAAGAAAGCGGGGTCACATGATGCAAAACGGCCTCCTAGTAACACTCTCTTCAGCAGGGGATGGGGGTAGATTTGGAGCCCCCAAAATGTTTTATGAATTATTCAGATACCCTGAAATAGAGCTACTCAAAACCTTTGAGGTCTTCAGAAAATGAAGATTCTCATTCACTGTTTAGAAATTCCATCGTCACTGCCATTTGAACTACAGTTTAGTTCCCTTTCGTTTTTCTCCATGGGAATAGAAAGAGCTGGACCCTATCCTCATTAGGAGAACTACAAGCACATGTATGCTGTCATCTTTCATCTATGGGTTTGTGTTCTCTAGACAAAATAATCCCCAAATGTAATGTCTACTTATAGTGCCCTCACTTTGTGAAAGGTGTGGCATGGGGCATTTGAGGAATCAGTGACATGAGCCAACTCTCCAGGAGCTTATCATGGGGAGCAACATGCTCCAGGTTGTCTCTGCTTGAGAGACAGGGAAGTCTGTGCCAAGTTCTCTCTGCTCATGGTTGCTGGAATTCTGAGCTCTAGGGTCTGATTTATTTCTTTGCTGCATGAGTTGTCTCCCATGGGTGTTGAAAATTAAACCTATGACACCACACCTCATCTTCAAAGATAACAATTAACAGAAGTTTAACCAAATAAAGAGAAGAGAAAAAGATTCTCACCAATGTCTGGAACTATATTAACTTGGCCAGTCCCTGAATGTTCTCCCATCTTGGTCCTACAGTCACTTCAGGCCCGGGCTATGCCTGTTCTACTGGGACATGGCTGGGAAAGGACTGAGAAGGATCCAGTCATCTTGAGGGCTTGCCAATAAACAGATGATTCTCAGTCAAGTAACCCCAGAGTCCCTTTCATGATTCTGTTGTTAATCACTTCTTAGGCATAAGAACTTTCTTAAGATACTGAATGAACTTCACTTAGAATGCTATACTATATGCTTTTAAACATATTTTATGTAATTATTATAGAATCATGTTTTATATAGTTATGTATGTATTTTATGTAATTTTATGTAAATATTATATACTATGTGTACTTTATGTATATAATTATACCTATTTTAATACTATTTTATATATTTTAACTATTTTAATTGTATATTTATATAACTATTTGTATATTTTATATTAGTTACATTATATAACCGATATATTTATATATCATAGGATATATAAATATATAACTAATATGTAACTTTTTATATTATATTACATATTACATTATATATAAAGTGCACATAAGCATTACATGTAGGCTGAATGAAAATCTTCTGTATGTTTTCTCCTACGAGCTTTATTGTTTTACCTTTTACATTTTCTGTATGGTGTGAGGTAGAGGTCAAGATTTATTGTTCTCTCCACATGGATATCACACTGATCCAGCACTATTTATTGAAGTGACTGTTAAAGGGAAACTATATCATGTCCAAACATAAAAGCATTCATAGTTGGCCACAAGTGCAGACTTGGATGAATGATAGTGAGGAAATGGTTTTAGAAGTGGTAGAAAACAAATTGTCTGGATATGTCAGAGGTAGGTGTGCAAAACATATGAAGAAAGGGGGTACCAGGAGAGAACACTAGTCCTCTCATTTACTGCTATATATTTTATGCCTAGTAGAGTCCTCAGCATGCAATAAACACTTACTGAATATTTATTAAAATGAATCCTTGTATCTTTCCATGCTAAGATGAAGCCTAAGGTAAAGGAAACCAGGTATCTAACATAGCTATCCCTTCTAAACGTGGGCACAGTCAGTTGATGTCATTTGCCTTGTGACTGTTGTTAGAGCATGACAAGAACAAGCATGTATGTGTGTGGCAGGTATACATAACTGAAAAGAAAAGAGCTTCTTACACACCACTCCAGGAAAATAAGATATATACTCAAATAACCACTTTATTAGAACAAAAAGAGTTACAGGAGTTTAAGCCATATTTTCTAATTGATTGGTAAGAATTTCATCTGATACAGAGTGAAATTCATCATCATTATTATTGCTAACAGATATTGATTCCTTATTATACGTTTGCCAGGCAATTTGCCAAGCTCTTTAAATGCATTATCTGATTTATATCAATCACAGTCACTACCCATTACACTATCAGCAAGATTCTTCCAATAAGTTGTATCCTTTATGTAAACATAGATTCTTAGGAGTGTTTGCAAGTAAAATTTTTATAGTTTCTCCTCTACCCTTTTATCCTCACAAATAGAAATTAGGTTTATAAATCTTTCTGAGAACTTATATTTTAATTTTTCAAAGCCAAGGTCCAGGCAACCACATCCCAGCTGTTCAAGTTCAACATCAGTTCTCTGTGAAACTTTAGGGCTGACAACCATGAACCCAAGGAGTCAGGTCAAGTACACAAGTAGTCAAGCACGCAAGCATGGAACTTGCGTACGTCCAGTCCCTTAAAATCATTTGCTGTCACTTCTTCCCCACATGTGAAGTTTGCAGCCTGTGATCATTATTCCCATCTTCCAGGTTAACCTCAGGATCAACTTTTTGCTCTATGAGGAAGAGTGTGCATGATGAAATTCAAGTCCCTCTTCACTCTGGCAATGACTTTTGTGGCTAGTTCAGGAAGCCTCACCCTAAATGCCCATCATGTAACTCATCCCACCTTGTCAAAGAAAGAACAACAAAATAACTCATCTTTTACTTTGGAGGAAAGAGCTAATAAGCCTTAATACGGAGTCCCAACAAGCCAATGACCCATAATGATTGTGTAAAAAACATTTTGCATCTGGTATTTGATTTGTCACACAGTTTAACAGAAAAGTAACTTTATCTATTTTTTCCAGTTAAAGGAAGTAATGTTACAATCAATAATTCCTCCTGCTCCGGTGTGGTAAATTAATGTCTGTCCATTGTTTTTAAATCATAGAGTGAGCATTGCTATAGAAATGTAAAATGGTGCTATTTCATTTTAATCTATTTAATTTTCCATTCTTGAATTACATAATGGGGTTAAAACATTGAATAGAATTAATAGAATGAGTATTTAATTAAGCAATAATGAGTTTCTAAATGGATGCTCAAAGAAACTGACTTTATAGTTTATGCAGGAATCAGATAATGGTCTTAGCAAAGACTGTAATAATTGTGTTGAATGTTTTCTATATTTAAAGATTTTTTTTTCCTGAATGTTCTCACGAGTAGATTTAAACTTAACCTAGTTCCTTGATTAGATTCAACTTTGCTTTCAAAATAAATCTCAAATGCCTTTCCACGGCCCACAAGGACCTGCATAATTTGACTCTATCCACCTTTGGAGTCCAATATCAAACAGCCCTCCCTGCGTTCCAGCCACACCCAACTTCCCTTTGTTCCGCAAATGCACCTGTGCCTCCTCCTCCCACCTGGCCTTGCTCCTGCTCTTCCAGACACCAGGAATTCTCTTTCCCCCTTCACCTCACTAAGTCCTCTTCTTCTTTCAATTCTCAGGGAATTTTCCCTGATGATCTTCCCAAGACTCGGTCAGGTGCCTACCCCTTCACATACACGCTGCTACAGATACCCCAAGAACTATGTGATTTTTTTTCATAGCAGTTAACACATTTTTAAATATATATATATATATATATATATATATATATATATATATATATATATATATATATTTCTCCTTCCAGCCTGTAATTTCCATGAAAAATATACCATGGCTATTGTGTTTACTAGTGCATCCCTGGATAGATGGTTGGATGGATGGATGGATGGATGGATGGATAGACAAATGGATGGATGGATGGATGAAGGGATGGATAAATGGAGGGATGGATGGACGAGGGGTGGATGGAAAATGGATGGATGGATGATGGATAGATAAATGGATGAATGGATGGACACCAGATAATTATAGCTGTGGACCCATTCCTACTTATAAGGGCCACAATACACACTTCTGAGAGTTCCTAGAGCATCACCACCTTCTTGGATTCATTTGCTCACACACTAGCAAGGTATTCTGTGCCAGCCCCTTGGGTAGGGCCAAAAACATGAAAATACAAGCATAATGGAAGAAGCCGCACAGGCTTGTCTCACTCAGACATGGCCTAAATATCACTTTTATTAATTAATTCATCCATCCATCCAATCTTCTGGCCTTGTCATGTGTTGACCACTGTGCTATGTACTGAGGACTAGGGCTAACTCATCCAGCAGGCACCACTGGCATGGTGCTAGGACCCTACAATCAGACAAGATAAAAAAAGAACTTTCAGAGTAAAAGAAAAAAATGTAAGTCTTTTCCTTACATCTTAAAAATGAAGTTTTTAAAGCTTGTGAAAAATCTATAATGGTAGGAGGGGTCAATGAAGGTAAAAGTGCCTGGGGCGGACAAAAGTTATAATGCAGCTCTATTGGAGAACAAGGGAGATCAGTCCATCCCTGCCCTTCTGGAACATTCAGGCAAATGACAGAATCAGGCATCGATCAATGAGTCAATCCCTCTTGGTATGGCTCCTGTATGGCTTTATCCCTTCACGTTCCCCCTCTCCCCTCATCTCTGCTCCCAGGTCCTCCCTCCTTCCTGTACTTAAGACCATTCATTCATTCAACAAATGTCTGCAGAGTCCCTTCTGTGTACCTAGTGCCATGCAAGGGACTGGAGATAAAGTCATGAACAAGATAGGTGCACATGGAACCTCCAACCTCCTCAAATCATGGTCTGTTATAGCGTTTTCATCTTGGTAACATGACACTTACCTGCTTTGACAAAGCAACTTCTCAGTCATGTACTGGACATAACAGCATTCCTACCTGACTGGTGGTCCAGTTTCCAGCACCCTCTAATTGACTCATGCCCACATAATTGACTACCTGGTTTCCTAAGGTACAACTATCAGAAGAGCCACCAAAACAGGTTATGAGTTGATATCCTCTGTGATCAGCAGAGACAGATAACTCAACCTCTGGCTCTGAACCACAGAAAGAGTAAAGGACTGGCCTGCACCATGGAGATCTGAGGGGGGCATTTGGAGCAGAACTGGCTGAGAGCAGAGACTGCTGAAATCCAGGAGACTTAGGTCTGATCTTTTGTTCACTAACAACTTTGGACAAGACCCTTCCTTCCTTCTCTGTGCAGCCATCTTCATCTGTAGTATGAAGGGATTAGATAGCACATGTGTCACCAGGTCTCCTCCTGGACACACAACGGACAGCACTAATTGATCACAGCACTTCTTCCTGCTGAGCCCAGATGCACCGCAGGCCCCTCCACACCTGGCTAGGACTGCCTCACCCATCCACAAGAGTAGGCACTCTCATTAATACCCATCTGCTTTCCTTATACTAGGACTCCATCATGTTTCTCCCCCAAACTGTGTATTAGAATTATCTGAGCATGTTAAGAAAACACTGAATCCCCAGGCCTTACCCCAGACCAACTGAATTGGAATAGGAGGCAGGAATTCTTTTTCAAAGCTTCCTAAGAGATTCTAGGGTACAGGCATTGCTGAGAACCACAAATGTCATTTTTTAGCTCAGGAATTTTGTGATTTTTGTGAGAGGAGAAAAAAGACAAAAAGTAGGACAGGTAGATCTTACTTAAACAAGAGCCGGAGGAATCCGATCAAAATAATTGCCCCCTGATTTGATTGATTTCTCAGAAAATGATTTTTAAGATCATATTAATAGTGGGCAAGAAGACTGTGGGGTCAAGCAGGGGTCAAGTGCTGGGCTTCAAATCCCAGGAGCTGTTTCGATGTGACAACATCCTCAGTATTTTTTCCAGCTGTGTTCCACCCTCCCTGCATGGTCTAGGAATTTTCCAGCACTCCTTTTATGGAAGGCAAACAACTCATCCAGGTTTGCTGAGGTGCAATAGACAAATTAGTTCCAGTCCCCGCCCCATCCCCCCGCAAGGCATCAGGATTAAGGCTTATGATTAATGATTTGCAAGTCAATTAATCAGTCCCTGCTTTTGAAACCTCATTTCTCAAATTACTTCTCTTTGAACACAAGGGCTTTTTGACATCATCTTGCTGTCTCTAGACTCACTTTCCTACTAATTGAAATTCCAAGATATTTCTTCTTCTTGTCAGCTTATTGGTATTACTTGTTTATAAAATATTTGCAAACAGATTACTATTCACCTGTAGTGTGTCAGAGGTAAGCACCAAAACAATACTTTATGCTTCCAGCTCAAAGGAATGTGCTCATGATAGCTTATGAAATTCTCTATCTATGGGAAAGCTGATTTTTTATTTATTGATTTATTTTCACCACACCTACTTGCAACAAGTATTTGAGATGTATTACAGTAAGAACACAGGTACAACAAGGCTCCAAACAATTGATTTGGATGACTTCTCCGAAAACGATTTTTAAGATCATAGTAGTAGTGAGCAAGAGATGGGGAGGATAAGATTGGTTTTCTTCATCAAAGAAGATCGTGGGGTCAAGCAGGGGTCAAGCACTGGGCTTCAAAGCCCAGGCCCTCACTTAGGAGTCTTAGGGCTCTGCTCATGTGGTCCTCTTGTTGTTTAGGGGAGGCGAGGCTGCAAGAACAAGTGCAAACAAAAATGACTTCAACTCAAGTGAAGTTTGTTTCTCATTCAATGATAGTTCGGGACCAGTGTTCTTGGCCACCATGCTGCTCCTCTCCACGCAGTGACTTAGGGCCTCAAGCTCCTTCTCCCTTGTGGTTCCTCTCAGTTCTTGTGGTCCTCTGCATTCAGGTAGGCAGAGGGCAAAAGATTGCGGAGGGGAGACACAGCTGTTCTCTTAACCCTCCTATCCCAAGGTGGCCCAGCCCAGCTATGGTGAACATCATTCCTGCCCACGTCCTGTAGGAGAGAGTTAGTCTCGCAGCCTCACCTAAGTTCAAGGAAAGCCGAGAGGTGAACCTTACCATCTTTCGGACATAATCCACCTATGTTATTATTTATTATTAAGTGAGATGATGTGTGTAATATACCCAATACAAAGCATATAGTAAATGGTCTTTGCTACGTCTTTTCAAAATAGTGACAGTTACCATCTGCTTTGTTTGCAGTTTCAAGCCACGGTTGAAGAAGGAGTTGTGGGAGTTATTGTCAATTTGACAGTTGAAGACAAGGACGATCCCACCACGGGTGCATGGAGGGCTGCCTACACCATCATCAATGGAAACCCGGGGCAGAGTTTTGAAATCCACACCAACCCACACACCAATGAGGGGATGCTTTCCGTTGTCAAAGTAAGGGTGTTTTCCACTGCTCCTGTCTCCTCGTATGAGTACTGAGGGTCCCCGGAGGTGACTCGTGGAATCATTAAGAATAGGATAAATTCTCCTATTCCCATCCCTCTGGGAATAAACAAAGAAAAAGGCTCCGAGGTTAAGCATTTACTCATATCCTCAGCAGCATAAATCAGCACCCATAAAATGAACCCATTTTACAGGTTCCAAAAAACTCAGACTTGTGTGTAACTTTAAGAATGCCTAACTTAAGTTTTTAGTGAGATTCTTCATACATTTGCTAACAAATTATCAAAACATGTGCCGAAATGGGAAACATGAAGGTTTTTTTAAAAAGATCTATGCTCAAAACATGGACTATTATGCTGCTTCTTACTCTTTCTTAGCAGTCTCAATTATTCTCTTAAAACACACACACATAATAATTCTTGATGGGAAACCCTCTGTGAGCCTTGCTAACGAGCACACTGGCCTCTCTCCAGCTCTGAGTGGAATGAGGAGGGAATGTGATCATAAACGGAAAGTGTTGGCTCATGCCAGGAGTCCAGAAATGTTAGGGGTGTGGGTGGGGCACTGATGGTGTGATGCAGGTGGTCTTGGTATCCTGGAATAAGGCGATTTTATAGCATTCCACTGTCTCTGGGAAGTTCTAGGGAAGATTTCTGCCAGAAACCAGGACCTTCATTGGGACAGATTTTCTTTTCTAGTGGGTGAGGCCATTTGCCTCAAAAGCAAAGAGTAGAGTTGTATTTGTAGTTATAGCAGCAGCGGGCGGAGTGGGAACATTGCTGCCTACTCCTTGTGTGCCCTTGGCCAAAATACCTATGTTTTCTGTGTCTGAGAATGATAATATGGCCTACATCTTAGGGTTGTCTTTCTAATCCATTTGGGCTGTTATAACAAAGTCCTATAGACTGAATGGCTAATAAGCCACAGACATTTATTTCTCAAAGATCTGGAGGTTGGAAAGTCCAAGACCAAGGTGCCTGCAGGTTCTGTGTCTGGTGAGGGCCCACTTCTTCATAAGTGTTCATCAACTCGCTGTATCCTCACCTAGTGAAAGGGGTGAGGCATCCCTTTTTCAGGGCACTAGTCCCATTCATGAGAACTCTGTCTCATGACCTAATTACCTACAAATGCCCGCCTCTTCAATGCCCTCACAATGGGGACTGTGATTTCAACATAGGAATTTGAGGAGACATAAACATTCAGTCTACAGCAATTGCCAGGATTACAGAAGCCAGTAAGTAAAACGTTCAGGACAGTGGCACCTCTTGCCGGATCAGTTTCCTATGGCTGCTACAATAAATTACCAAAATTCCGTGGCTAAAAAAATTTTTAAAAGAATTTATTATTATCTTATAATTAGAAGTCTAACATGAGTTTCACTGAGCTGAAAATCAAAGTGTGGCCAGGGCTGTGTTTCTCCTGGCATTTCCTTGCTGGAAACTAGAAGCTGGAGCTCCTAACGGCCGCCTACATGCCTTGGTTCCTGGCCCCTTCCTCCACCTTTGAAGCCAGCAGGGCAACACCTCCAGGTCTCCCTGACTCTGGCCCTCTGCTTCCATCATCACGACTTCTGCTTCCTCCTTTAACCCGCCCACCTCTCTTATATTCACACTTGTGATTTCACTGAGTTCCCTGGATGATCCAGGATGGTCTCCTCTCTCAAGGTCTTTAACGTAATCACATCTGCAAGGTCTTTTTGCCCTATAAGGTTACACATTCTCAGGCTGCAGGGGACAGGATGGGGACATATTGGGGGCCATTATTCATCCTACCACAACTGCACCGACACAGCTCTGCAACACCCCTGGGGGCAGGACCCAGAGCCACTAAATGGCAGATCTCAGAGATACTTCCAGCTTATTCCAGAGGATGAGGGATCTGGTTTCTCTCACGTCCTGCCCCTTTTCAGCTCCTGGGCCTCCCCAACCCTTCTTCCCCAATAACACAGGCAACGGCAAGGCAATGTTGTTAGGAGACCCTGTCACTGACCTCCTGCATCATGCTGCCCTCTGTGGCTAGTCCTGAGTCTATAAAACCCATCAAGCAATTTTCCAAACAAACCTACAGCTTGAGATAAAACTTGGGCAAATATGCATCTCCATCACAAATCCTGGAGGAGCTCAGCTCTCCCTAGCGTGTGTTAGCTGCAGCTGGAGGAAAACAAGATACCAGCAAAACTAGATATGCAGGAAGGAGCTGTCCTCCTCTCCCCACATTCCTGCATTGGTCCACAATGCTGTGGCTTTCAAATGTTTGCATATAAAAGAATCATCCGGGATGCTAGTTAAAATGCAGATTCCTGGGCCTGCTCCAGACCTGCTGGGTCAGAAAAAAACGGGGGAGAGGTGTGCCAGGCAGTTGTGTTGTTCACAGGGCACAGTCCTTGTCATGGGACACAGCTAGCACCTCGGCCCTCTCTGGGAATTCCTGGGAAGGAGGTGTCCACAGAGGCTGGGACTCTCTCTGGGCTTCAGTTTTACTGTGAGTGGACTTCCTCTGCTGCAGAATTGGGATGCAGACTCCATGGCTGCCTGCCACATAAGTCAGTAGGAAGGGCCTTAAGCACCTTCAGCCTCTCAGTACACATGAGGCAACCCCCCAGGACAGCCTTCTAGAAACAGGCCCATCGTGCTTCCTGGTGTTCTCTGGTATGCCAACCATTCCATGTGTTCATTAGGAATGCTTTCTCCTGCAAGTTACAGAGTGCCAGACTGATAGTGGTTTAAACAATAAAGAGAATTTAAGAATTTTTATAACTAGATGAAGGTAGGCCAGTCTAGGATTGGCTGGCAGTTCAAGGTGTCAGAGAGCTGGTGGTGGGTGATACCTCAGATGTTTCTGGCTTTTTCCTCTTGGACATAAAATGGCTTCCAAAGCCCCAGCCATCATGTCCTCCCCCAGTGGTATCCCAAGGCAAGAGATTAAGGAGGCAGCCAGGCAAGTGAGGGAGAGTGCTCTCATGTGCCCCTTCCTCTTATCAGGGAGCAAGAGATCCAAGGGTTTCTCAGTCAATTTCCCATGATGTTTCATTGGCCAATGACATATGTTTACCCTTAACTTAAAGGAAGACTGAGAGAGTTTAAATCTGGCCTTTTGGGCTCTAAGTAAGAGGTGGGTAAGGAAGAAGGGGGTTAGTAATGACTGTCGGGTAGCCAACCACAAGCAGGTCTGCCCTGCCAGTTAGCAGTCCAGCACATGGAAGAACCAGCCAGAGTCCCAGGACTGTGCTGGTTTCCAGGGGCTCCTGCCTCCCACCAGGACTAAATCATGGCTCTCGAAAGTAAGGATTTGTTTCACCTTTAAAACCTCCAGGTCAGGAACACCCTTAGTTGCTTTGTAAACCTATTCCAAAATGATCAAAAAGTTATTATTTCAGCTTAGTAGAACCAGCCCTGCATTTTAAGTCTATTTTCTCTTCTATCTTCAAAGAAGGAAGCATCCAGAAAGCATCCTTGATCCCCGACCCTTTCATAGGCTTATAAATTATTACTGGGTCCCTTCTGAATCTTCTCTCTTCCAGCCAATGGTCACCAGGTCTCCCATTCTTCCCATATGGATTAGCTGTTCAGCCTCTAAATTTTCCAGGACAGTGGTCTGTACCCTCTCTTTACACTTGAAAAAATACTAACTACATCACATCTCAGTAGCTTGCAATTTTCTCCCATCCCTGACACAGAGGCCCAGCATCAGACAAAGCACGTCAATAAGGTTGTGTGTCAAGATCACAGAGGGCTTATTAGTCCAATTACAACCCTCAGATGTGACTGGGAGTGGAGACCGTGTCTCACAAGCTCCAAGTGTCTTGGCCCTGGCCATTCTACAGCTGGGAGTATTCGACTCCACCTTGTGCAAATGGAAATAAACAGTAGTGAGGCTCTGCTTCCCAGGAAAGGCCAGCCTCATGCGCTGCTCTCACTCGCAGGCTCTCTCTCTCTCCCCCTTTCTCTTTGTCTCTCTGTGTCTCTCTTTCTCTTTCTCCCTCTCCCTTTCTCTCTCTCTCTCTCTCTATCTCTCTCTCCCCCCTTCTCTCTCCCCGACCTCTCATTCTCTCCCTCTCTCCTCTCTCCTCTCCTTCCCTCTCTCCCTCTCTCCTTCCCTCCTGTCTCTCTCTTTCTCCCTCCTCCTTCCCGCCCTTTCTCCCACTCTCTTTCCCTCTATGCCCCTCTCTCTCACTTCCCTCCCTCTTTGGCATTTTTCAAGGCTCAGTTCCTCCAAAGCCAATATTCCATTCAGGGAGTGTCAGCCTGGGAACATACTAGAAAAACTGGGGCTGGGGCAATGACTCTTCCAGCCCTCTCACCCACATTCTTCTTCTTTGCCATCTTAACAGCTTCTTGTTATTGATATCGATGCCAGGCCTAGCCTAGTGGGAAGCGTCCACATTCATCATGTCCCTGATCTTGACAACAATCCTCTGTACTAGGGTTTTATTGAAAAGAAAGCTGAGACTCTGGGAGGGGCAGTGGCTTGCTGGTGGTCCACAGTTATGATGCTTCGGGGCCAGGACATGCCCCCCCTACCTTGTCTTTCTATTTAATTAAAAACTACAGGGTAAATTTTGAAAGATAAAAATACCCCATGATATTAGACTTTTGAATAATCAAAATAATAGACAATTGTGTTGCTAAAGACTTGTGCTAGAGTAAAAGACAAGGATTACAGTTATCCATTCATTCATTCATTTAATGGTATTTATTTAGAGCCTACTAGGGGCCAGACACTGTGCTGAGTGCTGTGTATTCACTGGTGAAAGACGTGTCTCTGTCTATAGCCTCCCAGGGAGCTTAAACAACTTTTGTTGCAAATGATGATACCCCCAGGAGGGAAGGAAGAAGAAAAGGAATGGAGGAGGGAATTGTTCCCTTGGAAAGTAGGAGCCCATAGTCTCCAGCTGAGGAGAAAGAGCTGAGCGACACAAATTGCTTATTTCCAACCATCATGACCGGCTCACTTGTCAACAAGATGACTGAATTCCTCAGAAACCCTGTTACTCTCATGCCTTTTCACAGGCCTCTGTCTCCGGGGACTCAGGTGCCAGACCAAACTAGGCCAAGATTATGCTTAGTGCTGGTGTGGTATGACCATGGCTCTCAAGAGACAGGATGCTCTGTGACTCAGTGCCACACAGAATGATAACCTCGGTGTCATTACAACCCAGCAAGCCAAAGGCTCTGTCCCCTTTGGTGTCCTAAGCGAGATGAATAGCTGTGTTTTCCAGCATGGCAGCTCCCTGGCCCTTGCTTGAAATTTTCCTAACTGAGGTTGCCTGTTTGGGGCATCCCTTGGGATGGACAGAAATCCGTTATTAGAATCCACAGACCGGAAAGTGGAACCAAAGGAGGACCTCGTGTTACAGAGACAGAATGAAAACATAACTGGGCAGCTACTAGGCACCAATGGCTTTGCATCACTTAACTCTTAAAATCCTGATGCGAACCCTGCTGGGAGTTGTTCTAGGTGAAGAGAGGAAGTCCAGGTACAGCCAGGAAGCATTTCCTGTGTGCGTGCTTGTATCTCTGTGTGGGCTTGTGCACGTGCACACATGCGTACTCTCTACGTGTGGTACACTTAGTAACACAGACAAGCCAGCTATATATATTATGAAGGGGAACATAATTTGCCTGAAATCGCCTGACTCACCCTGCTGGACTGCCTCTCTAACTCAACGTCTACAGAGCTCTTTCCCCAGCTCCGACCATCCTCATTTCTGCCCCCCTTTTCCCATATCCATCACAGCCTGCACAACTGTTGTTTGCTTACTTTTAGTTGACTGTAAACCGTATCCCTTGACTCATTTCGTCTTGTCCTCCTTCCAAGAATACCCATCGCGCATGGGTCTGATGAGTGAGTTGCTTGTCTTTCCTAGTAAACATTAGGAAAATAAAGGTTGAAATGAGAAGTCTACCTCTGTCTCACCTAATGTCTCCCCACACACCTCTACCGAAAGCCCTACTCTGAGAAATGTCATTCTCGCTGCATCATGTGACTTTCATGGTTTGGAATGAGTGACAGTCACTCGGTCAACAGGATCACCATATGAATCACGTTCCCATTGGGGTTGTCTGGACATCATCTGATGTAGTGACTGGGAGAGGTGGGTACCATCAACGCCTTTTGCAAAATCCCCTAGAGCGGTCCTCATGGGGACTGCCCATCGGCACTGGGGCCGGACAATTTGCATTTGTGTGGATCTGTCCTGGGCATGGCCAGGTGTCTGGCATTGCTGTCCCCTGCCTAGTAAATGGCTGTAGAGCCCTCAAGTCATGGTGACAATTGAAAGCAACCCCATGCATCTTCAAATACCCTCAGTTGGGGCAGGGCCCAGCTGCCTAACCCCATGTGTCTCCAACTCTCCAATCCGTTTCCTACATGACACTCCACTAGGAACCATGCACTTTGGCCAGGAGACGCTGCACTTAAGTGGCATAAAGGCCCTTAGACCTCATGGCAAGTGAGTGAGAAGTTTTAGAAGTGAAACCTTGGCTCACCTATTCCATTTGATTTATCGCGATAACAGAGGCAGGGTTATCTTACTGTGAAGCCACTGAAACTTGGGCTTCAGGGTGTCTCATTTCCCAAGGTCCCCATGAGAGTGAGGAATGGGTCTACAGGTTACAGGCAGGAAGACTTTCAACATCCACGTTGCCAGTGAGTCGCCTAAAAAGATCTCAGAGGGAGGGATCCAGATTGCTTAGGCTCGCTCATGTTGTCATTCACTTCTCAATCTGAAAGTAAAAATAAAAATAAAACTAGCAGCATTCATTCCTAATCTTGCATTTGCATGTGTCATATTCTTTTTCTTTTTTTTTTTTTTGAGTTGGAGTCTCACTCTGTCGCCCAGACTGGAGAGCAGTGGCACACTCCCGGCCACCGCAGCCTCGACCTGCTGGGCTCCGGCGATCCTTCCGCCTCAGCCTTCCAAGTAGCCAGAATTACAGGCATGCGCTACCATGCCCAGCTGATTTTTTTGATTTATTGTAGAGATGAGGTCTCACCAAGTTGCCCAGGCAGGTCTCGAACCCGCGGGCTCAGGCAATCCACTGGTCTCAGCCTCCCAAAGCGCGGGATTACAGGCTGAGCCACCGAGCCCGGCTCATATTCTTTTTCTTAAAGAGGACCCCTAGACTGCAACAGGCTTAGCCCACAAGACCCACATCCGTCCCTGAACGCCCAACATTGCCCATGGAATGTCAGCGGGACTTTGTGCAAACGGTTCGCACCTTAGCCATAAGACCCCTGAGACCCCTCTGTCTGTTTTTCAGCCTCTGGACTATGAGATTTCCGCCTTTCACACCCTGCTGATCAAAGTGGAAAACGAGGACCCACTGGTCCCCGATGTCTCCTATGGCCCCAGCTCCACAGCAACCGTCCACATCACTGTCCTGGATGTCAATGAGGGTCCAGTCTTCTACCCAGACCCCATGATGGTGACCCGGCGAGAGAACATCTCTGTGGGCAGTGTGCTGTTGACTGTGAACGCCACAGACCCCGACTCCCTGCAGCATCAAACCATCAGGTGGGTGAGCGACTCTGTAACTGCAGGCGGGAGGTCGGCAGAAATTGCTTTTTCTTTCCAGTTGCAGAAGCTGGTTGTCAGGAACTCATGCCATTAAATTAACTGAGTGGGAGGAAAGATCAAGCCATAAAGAAGAGTGTGTGGCTGATGGCTCCAGGGGACAGGGCTCTCTGGTGAGGACAGTGCCCCCTTCTGATTATAGATGGCGAGGAGGGTGGCTTCAGCACTGTGTTCCCAAAGGACCATGCAGGTCTACCTGCTGCTACCAGCACTGTCCCCAAAGAAAGAAGGGAGGCGCCGTGTATGACTCCTGCAACTTAGAAAGTTGACCTACTTTTTTGCTACCACGTCTTTATGAGAAAGATGTTGTCTGACTCCAATTACAGATACAGGCATTGTGACTTCAGAGAGGTTCAGTAACTCCCTTAAAGCAACCCAGCTTGGTGGCAGAGGAATCAGGATGAAAACAGGGCAGTCTGCAAAGTCCATAATCCTCCTGGCTGCTAAATACTAGCTATCACTGAGTTGTCAGAAGGGGAAGCAGCAGAGATACTTCCTAGCACTTAGAAACAGACCCTTGGGGTTGAGGTCTCCGCCTAGTGAATGACAAGCCCCTCCTCCCCAAAAAAAGTCTTCAAAAATTTCTGTCTTCATTTCTTAAGCTCTGCCGGTGCTTAAATAGAAGGCATTTTTATAAAGAGATTTAATTAAATGGTCGTTATCTACTTATGCTGCATCCGGTGCTGATGCCCTCATTGGTATGTTGTTTCACAATAAACTTAAATCAGCATGCAGGTCCAAACGCACGCTTGGCTCTGCAGAAGAAAGTTATTAATCTTCTCTTCCAAAATCTAATCTTCTTCTCTTATGAGGTACAAATCATCAAGTACTGGACACACTTATAATAAACATGTGTCTTATTTTCCTGATTCGAAACACCTGAAAATGCGGCACCGCATCTGGGTCAGCCTTGCCACCGTGGAGCAACTTGGCAGGAAAGAAACAAAAGTTATTTCCCAATCCCAAAAGTGGATTTATTTTTGCAACTGAACTTTCTGGAATGCCAGATGAACTAGATAAATGTGCGAAGTGATACCAGATCCTATAATAATGTGAATCTGAAATCACCTTTCTTTTTTTCCTTCTCTCCATGTTTTTTTCTTGTTTGGTTTCTGGCAGAGGAAACATGCAATTTAAACATCAAAGAGAAAGTCTTCCTTAGGTGCTTAGATGAGAAAACCTGTAGCTAACAGACTAGGAGGTATTTGGACAAATTTGGGATGTCTGCAGGGGAGCAGCATTGTCATTTTGTAATAGAAGGTGGAAGCAGGGACTCCTGAGATAGGGGGAAGGGTGGATACGATGAATTAAAATGAGGTTGATCTTGCTGAGCCTGGGAGTTGACCATTGCTGTCACAATGGGATATGACCAAGCATGAAAGGGTTAACGCAGTGGGGAGGGACAGGTGAAGGTGTCTGGGACCCAGAGCTAAAGGTCCCACTAAGGTGGGATGATCAGTGGGAGAGGTAGGTCAGTCTGGGTTGTTTGAGGAAGACCAACTCTGGTTGACTTAGGCAAAGGAGAAATTTGCAGGAAGATTCTATGGCTAATGTAAGGGATGGAAGAATGACAGAAGAACTGGCTTGAGATGGCACAGGAACTAGGGCATACCTGAGTCTCCGAGTTACAAGAATGAATAGGCTGGCACCCGAAAACCTCGCAGGGAGGATAAGCCAGCTGTAACCATTCTCCACTGTAGTGTCACTCGGCCCAGGGGTCACATTCCTGGGGTGAGTCTGCTTTGCTTGAGCTCAAGTCATGAGCCTCCTGATTCAAGACTCTTTGACCGATGTCAACCAGGACGATGTTTCCATCTGCAGCTGCCCACCATGGCTGGCCCCTGACTGGGAAGGAGGAAAGAAAATCCTATCTGGCAGATAGAACATGGTGCTGGGAGGGTGGGAGGCAGGTCACAGGAAGCAGTCCCAGCAAACTGAATTAAGGAACAGGATTCTAGCCTCAGGGATGGGGCAACTGGGAAAACCAAGACATTAGGGTTCATCAAGGCCAGGATTTGAGCCACTGAGAGCAAATATTCAGTGACTAGTACTGGGAACAAGCATTGCCCATACGACTACTGTGTGAGAGGAGGAGGTCCGAGGAAGCAGCCTAGAAATTACTAGAGATGAGACTTGTGAGGAGAAGCTGGAACATAGAAAGGTCTGAAGATCTTCATGTTTCTTTTTTTTTTTTTTTTTTGAGTTGGAGTCTCACTCTGTCGCCCGGACTGGAGTGCAGAGGCCGCTCCCGGCCACCGCAGCCTCGACCTGCTGGGCTCTGCGATTCTTCCGCCTCAGCCTTCCAAGTAGCTGGAACTACAGGCATGCGCTGCCACGCCCGGCTAGTTTTTGAATTATTGTAGAGATGAGGTCTCACCAAGTTGCCCAGGTGGGTCTCGAACCCGAGGGCTCAGGCAAATCCACTCACCTCAGCCTCCCAAAGCGTGGGATTATAGGCTGAGCCACCGAGCCGGCTTGACCACTTTTTAAAAATGGAAAAGTCCAAATTTTATCCCAGAACAATGAAACTAATTTGAGATCTTTATAATATATTCATAATAATGGTTCTTTTGGTAAGGCAAGGTGGCTCATGCTTGTAATCCCAGCACTTTAGGAGGCCGAGGCAGGAGGATTGCTTGAGCCCAGGAGTTTGAGACCAGCCTAGGAAACATAGTGAGACCTCATTTCAACAAAAAAATAAAAAATTAGCCAGGCTAGGTGGCGCATACCTGTAGTCCCAGCTACTAGCTGAGGTGGAAGGATTGCCTGGACCCAGGAGATCAAAGCTGTGGTGAGCTGTGATCATGCCACTGCACCCCAGCCTGGGTAACAGAATGAGATTCTGACTCAAAAAAAAAAAAAAAAAGATTATCCTTCTAGCTATTTGAAACAATTTATTATTATTAACTATAGTCACCCTTCAGTGGTAAGAAACACTGGAGCTTATTCCTCCTACCTAGCTGTGATTTTGTAGCCTTTAACAAATCTCTCCCTAACCTATCCCTTCCTTCCCCCTGCCCTTCCCAGTTTAACAGTGGTTAAAAGTGGTTTGGCGAGGCGAGTGGATTGTCTGAGCCCGCGAGTTCAAGACCAACCCGGGCACTTGGCGGGACCTCGTCTCTACAATAACTAGAAAATTAGCCGGAGCCGGGCTCAGTGGCTCAGCCTGTAATCCCGCGCTTTGGGAGGCTGAGGTGAGTGGATTGCCTGAGCCCGCAGGTTCGAGACCCGCCTGGGCAACTTGGCGAGGCCTCATCTCTACAACAAATCAAAAAAATTAGCAGGGCGTGGTAGCACGTGCCTGTAGTTCCAGCTACTTGGAAGGCTGAGGCGGAAGGATCGCCCGAGCCCAGCAGGTCGAGGCTGCGGTGGCCGGAAGCGGCCACTGCACTCCAGTCTGGGCGACTGAGATTCCAACTCAAAAAACAAACAAACAAACAAAAAAGACAAAAACGAAAACTAGCCGGGAGTGGTAGCACTCGCCTGTAGTTCCGGCTACTTGGAAGGCTGAGGTGGAAGGATCGCTGGAGCCCAGTGGGTCGATGCTGGGGTGGCCGTGAGTGTGTCACTGCACTCCAGCCTGGGCGAAAGAGTGAGATTCCAAAAAAAAAAGAAAAAAAAGTGGATTGGCGGCCGGTCTCGGTGGCTCAGCCTGTAATCCCAGCACTTTGGGGGGCCGAGGCGAGTGGATTGCCTGACCCTGAGGATTCGAGACCAGCCCGTGCAACTTGGGAGACCTCGTCTCTACAATAAGTCCAAAAAAAAAAAATTAGCCGGGCGTGGTAGCGCGCGCCTGTAGTTCGGGCTACCTGGTGGGTTGGTGTGGGGGCGGGCAGGCGGCAATGGGACAGAGGGAGGAAAAAAAAAGAGAAAGAAGAGAGAGGGCTGACTCCTCTTGTAGACAAAGAAGAAACCAAAACTTTCCTAAAAAAAAAAATAATGACTTGCGTCACAGATGGCTGGAGATCAGGAGATCAGGAACCCTGAACCTGCCCAAACGCCTGCTCTCCTGGCATACCCAGTGCTAGGCCACCGGGAACGCTGGAAACAACGGGCTGCGGCGGCAGGGGCGGCAGGCCCGGCTGCACTGGACTACATTTCCCAGAATGCCCTTCTCTGTGCGCTTCCGGTGGGAAAGGGGCTCCAGGATAGGCTTCCCTGAGACTTGGGGAGCGGAGTACCCCGTTTGTTGTCCCCCCGATGCCTCTTCTTTTGGTTCCTCCTTTCAGTTTACTGACTCCGGGCCGGATGTGTGTGTAGCTCAGTGAAGAAGGATCCCGCCCTGTAAAGGACGTTCTCACTTGAGGTGAGTTCTAGCATGTTCTTGCAAGTTCTGTACTTCCCTTCCCGGCAGTCTAACCAGCGTGCGCGGTTGCTTAACGTCCAATTCTGGTAGCAAATCCTAATATACGTGGTTGCGTTTCTCTCTCTTTGAACCCTGACGATAAAGGAGGCTACTAACAATGTTTAGTAGTTGTACTCATATCCTCCGTGCATCAGTAATAGGGTGCTTAGCGACACGACTGAGTTCTTTGTGCCATGCTGTTTAATACCCATGGCCAGAGGTAAAACTCCTGATCTGACAAGTGGTTGGCTGTTGCCTTCCTGATATCAGAGAGACCCGAGGGTGAGATGAGGGAGAGAGAATCTGAACTTTTAAAAAAACGACACACACACAAAATTACAGAGTGAAAGAGCTTAAAAAATAAAGTGGTCCAGTGTACTTTTTCATAGAATGATGTATTTATGGTATTGTGATTAAGTATACAATTAGTAAGGTATTATGATTAAGTATATTAATAAGGTATGTGATTAATATATACCTTAATATACATTAAAAAGTTCTAGAAGGATGTGCCTAAAAATGTTAACGGTGGTTTTCTCATTCTTCTTCTGTTCGTGATATTTTCCTCCCCCATCTTTTACTGTTTTTTTAGCCTTTCCTCCTTCTTTCACTTTTTCTCTAAACTCAGAGGCCTCATTGCAGCAAACTCATTTGCAGGTGGTCTGGGCACCTTCCTGAAATACGTTGTCTCTCTTTGCTCTTACAGGTCTTAATTGCGTCTTACCAGTGTCATTGAACTGGCTACCAGCAGAATCTGATGCACAATCCATCATCAAAGAAGCAGTTTTTACAGTTTCCTGGTTGACCGTTTTATAGATGCTGGGAAAAAGTGATAATAAAGACTATTTTAAAGTTATAATAAAGACAAAGTCGGGCCAGGGGCGGGTGGCTCACGCGTGTAATCCCACACTTGGGGAGGTGGAAGCAAGAGGATTGCCTGAGGCTGCGGGTTCGAGACCAGCCTGGGCAACGTGGCAAGACCTCATCTCTACAATAAATCAAAAAATTAGCCAGGTGTGGTTCCAGCTACTTGGAAGGCTGAGGCGGAAGGATCGCCTGAGCCCAGCAGGTCGAGGCTGTGGTAGCCGAGAGTATGCCACTGCACTCCAACCTGGGTGACAGACTGAGACTGACAATCAATCAATCAATCAATCAATCAATATCATTGACTTTGTTATGCATATGACTCATCGGTATTTCTATGCTTCCATATAGAAAGAACACTGTTGGCCGGGCTTGATGGCTCAGCCTGTAATCCCAGCGCTTTGGGAGGCCAAGGTGAGTGGATTGCCTGAGTCCGCGGGTTCGAGACCTGCCCGGGTCACTTGGCCAGACCTCACCTCTACAATAAATCAAAAATTAGCCAGGCGTTGTAGCGTGCGCCAGTAGTTCCAGCTACTTGGAAGGCTGAGGCAGAAGGATCACCGGAGCCCAGCAGGTCAAGGCTGCGGTGACCGGGAGCGTGCCCCTGCACTCCAGTCTGGGCGACAGAGTGATACTCCAACTCAAAAAAAAAAAAGGAAAGAACACTGTTAGAAAAGACCAGTGTGTAGAAAAGTAAAATTACAGATGTCAAAAAACAGAATTTGTTACTTGTTACTGGAATGTTTATTCTTGTACTTGGGAATAGACTGGTGAATGTTCTAGACCAGGCATGTCTGGCCTGTGGGGTGTATGCAACCCAGGACAGCTAGTAATGCAGCCCTATAAAATCTTCTAACATCATGTGTTTTTTAGCATTTATTTCCTTTATGACCCTATGGGTAGTTCCATTTTTGAAGTTCATAACCACACCTTATTTATGACATCAGTTTTTTGGCAGCACATACATTTGTGAGCAGCCTGGAGTGCAGTGACATGCTCACAACCACTGCAACCTCAACCTGCTGGACTCAGGCGATCCTTCTGCTGTGGTGGCCATGAGTGTGCCACTGCGTTCCAGCCTGGGTGACAGAGTGAGACTCAAACAAAAACAAAAAAACTGGAAACTCCTCAGTCATTAAACAACTCCTCATTTCCTTCTCTCCTACCCCCAGCCTCTACCATTCTACTTTCTGTCTCTATGAATTTGACTACTTTAGGCACCTCATAGTAATAGAATCATACAGTATTTGTCCTTTTGTGACTGACTTATTTCACTTAGCATACTGTCTTTCAAGATTCATTCATATTGTAGGATGTGTCAGAATTTCCTTCGTTTTTAAGGCTGAATAAAATTCCATTATATGTATATACCACATTTTGTTTAGCCATTCATCTGTCAGCGGATACGTGGGTTACCCTGACCTTTTGATTATTGTGAATAATACTGCTATGAACTTGGGTGTACAGATAACTGTTTATATCTCTACTTTCTTTTGTTGTTGTTGTTGTTGGGGTCTCACTCTGTTGCCCAGGCTGGAGTGTAATGGCACCATCATGGATCACCAAAGCCTCCACCTCCTGGGCTCAGGTGATCCTTCTGCCTCAGTCTCCCAAGTAGCTACAGGTGTGTGGCACCATGCCCTGCTAATTTTTTTTTTTTTTGAGTTGGAGTCTCACTCTGTCGCCCAGGCTGGAGGGCAGTGGCACGCTCACGGCCACCGCAGCCTCAGCCTACTGGGCTCAGGCATTTCTTCTGCCTCCACCTTCCAAGTAGCTGGAACTATAGGCATGTGCCACTATGCTCGGCTAATTTTTTGATTTATTGTAGAAACCAGGTCTCTTGTTGTTCAGGCTGGTCTCGAACCCCTGAGCTCAGGCAATCTTCTCGCCTCCGCCTCCCAAAGTGCTAGGATTACAGGTGTGAACCACTGCTCCTGGTATCTTAACTTAAATTTAAAAATTAAAAAAACTTGATATTCAATTTATTCATTGAAAAACTTTTAAGTATGTTTGGAACATTTGGGTATGTGAATCTACTTTTTCTTTTTTTTTTTTTTTGAGTTGGAGTCTCACTCTGTCACCCAGACTGGAGTGCAGTGGCCGCTCCCGGCCACCGCAGCCTCGACCTGCTGGGCTCCCGCATTCCTTCTGCCTCAGCCTTCCAAGTAGGTGGAACTACAGGCGTGCGTCACTACACCCGGCTAATTTTTTGATTTATTGTAGAGATGAGGTCTTGCCAAGTTGCCTGGGCAGGTCTCGAGCCTGCGGGCTCAGGCAATCCACTCACCTCAGCCTCCCAAGCTCACCGAGCCCGGCTGAATCTACTTTTTCAACTGTAAATTTTATGAAATCTACATTTACATTAAGTATTCCCAATGAAAATTTAGCATCTGCATCGAGCTGTAAGTGGAAAATACCAGGTTTCAAAGACTTAATGTGGAAAAAATGTCAAATGTCTCATTGATAATTTCATATATCAATTACATGTGAAATGATATTTTGGATATATTGAAACTAATAAAAATATTGAAATTATTTTCACCTTTTTAAAAACTTTAAAAAAATGTGGCTACTAGAAAAATGTAAAATTATGTATGTGGTCACTTATTTCTATGTTCTGTTCTACAGTACTGCTATAGAGTTGGCTTCCCCTCTACCATACAATGGACTCCACCAGATTCTGAAAGACAAACTTTTGTCCCAGTTGCAATTACTATAAATGAAATAAACCCTCTCCTTCCTCTCTTCAGCCCTTAACATGCACATCCATCTTTCTTGTATTATAGGAGGATCCCATTAATGGAAACTTCTGTCCACTGTTAATATAAAAGGCTGGGCTATTCCGTGGTGACTGGTGCTCAGCCTTAAGTATCCTATTTTGTATGTTTTGTTGGTGTATCAGAGCCTGATGCCTCCCCTTACAGTGTAGATTAATTTCTGTTCCTGGGGAAGGCTGGGGGCAGCCTGATAACAATAAGGAAAGCTCAGGAGATGTTTTAATATTTGCAGAGTCCAAGAGACACCTTTCTGAGATGGGCATGGTGGCTCACATCTGTAATGCCAGCAGTTGGGAGGCCAAGGTGGGAGGACCCTTTGAAGTCAGGAGTAGGAGACAGAAAAAGACATCTTTTTGACGATGCCGCCTTGCTATAACTTCTTCTCCTATACATTTGTGGTTCTTACCCACTTACAGCCTGAGTGGTTTTCACTCTGGAAGTAGTTGGGAACTTTGGGCTCGCTTTAGTTTATGTGACACTGCACTACTAGGGCTGGACCTAGACCAGGTATGGTTTGCTTTCAGTATGATTGCTGTATGCTATTTGAGGAAGTGTGTGGACCCAGAAAAGAACTTTGAAATGTCCAGTAGGGAAGAGCCAGTGGCAGGAGACTGAGGCAGGAAAGTTGTTGTGACTGTATTTCTGTTGCTCATATCAGGGTGATTCATGATGCAATAACCATCTCCACTATCCCAGTCAAAAGTAAAAATAAGCCGGGGTCGGTGGCTCAGCCTGTAATCCTGCGCTTTGGGAGGCTGAGGTGAGTGAATTGCCTGAGCCTGCACGTTCGAGACCCACCTGGGCAACTTGGCGAGACCTCATCTCCACAATAAATCAAAAATTAGCCGGGTGTGGTAGTGCGCGCCTGTAGTTCCAGCTCCTTGAAAGGCTGAGGCGGAAGGATCGCCGGAGCCCAGCAGGTCGAGGCTGCGGTGGCCGGGAGCGGCCACTGCACTCCAGTCTGGGTGACAGTGAGACTCCAACTCAAAACAAAAAAA